>JANHFO010001909.1:95333-107855 GCA_032468095.1 Pareas carinatus | reverse complement strand
ACCCTATCGCTCTCATTCTCTATGAAAACACCAGAGGGGGCGGAGGTCGAACAAGGCCTGCAAAGTGCTTTCGGATGCCTATCCTTTCCAAGGCCTCTCCTCCTCCACTGGACATGTGCACCTAATTATACCAAACCCGTAGCAGAGTACGGGTACCAATAGAAAGTATCTAATAAAGAAAAAAATAAAACAGGAAAAGTAGAAAAAAAAACCAGGTAGTGCAGGGTTATTCTAGTTAAGTATGTTAATTCAAGGTTTCTGATTCAACAGCATCTGATGTATTGGCCACGTTTGGTCTTGCAAATAGACTGGGAATGGACTACAAAGAGCAGAATAAGGGATTTTTCTAGTTTTTGAGATTCAGTGGGATGAATCTTGTTGGATAGCTATCCTTACTAGGTCAATAGGCAAAAATACAGTGAGCAGCAAAAAAAGCTACCAATGGGATTTTAATGTTATTAGCTTGCAAATGAGCAAGATATAGTAAAATAGAACTGAATACAGAGTTATTTGTTTTGGCCAGTAAGAACACACTGAAGCAACATGAGTTAATGTTATCAGAATAATGAGATTCCACATTTCAGATGTATACTAAGAATAAGAGAAGTTTCCAAATGATATCTGCCCTTGAGAGTTAATTGAAATGTAACTAATACCATAACCTCATAACTAAATAAATAACTATAAGCATACTCATAACACCCATGATAATTTTCCTCAAATGCTCTTCTTCTCAGAATCAAATTCTCTGTCATCAAACAAAATAAATATGGATTTTTTGGGGGTGGGTGGGAGGAGAGAAGGCAGAAAATTGTAGCCATCCAGCACTATTATCATAGTGCTGTCTTAAAATATTACTTTTACCTTTTGAAATTAGGAAGAAACAGCTGACTTTTAATAGACTTACTTAGGTATATTATTCACATCAGTACATAACTGGAATGAATAAATCAAGTTTCATAAATAAATAACATTGCTTTTATGTGACCAGTAGTCAATTTGTCTACTTCTTCAACTGTGACAATCTTCTGATTTTTTTGTGAAAAAGGAGAAAACATCTTACTAATTATAGATGGAAGAAACAATTTGGTAAATAACGTAGCAAAATTGCATAGCCTCAGTTTATACAAAGGCTGCAGTTTGGCTCATGCATCATGCTAAGTCATTGCTTGTATAAGTCACAGGTTACAAGCGTGATAGTTGGACTCTCATAACAAGACATAATTATGGTTCAGTGTGACGTGTAAATTTATTAGCACAAGCAATGGACTAATTTGTGATCTATCATAGAACTTTGCAGTTCCCAAGCAAAAAGAAATTTGGTGTTTGCTATTAAGCGGTATATAAATAAATAAATATGAACAAAATGAGATAGGCACAGATGATCATTCTGAGGCCAATCTTTTCTAACCTAGTGTTCTGCAGATGTTGGAGACCACAATACCCAGCATTTTGAACCATAATAGAGAAGGTTGATTAAGATGATTGTGAATGAACCTGAGATTTATGGCTCTCTTTGTCTCCTAAAGGAAGTAGAAAAAATACTTCTGTTTTGACTATATAGTATATGGATTTGCCAATTGTGTAAGCTCCAACAAAAGATGCTGTTATAAGTACTCAAAGATGAATGGAATGGCTGCTTAATAGCATTTTTTGCATTAGTTTCAGTCATTTTTTTTAAAAAAAATAATGTTTTCTCAGCTTAAGCAAAATCAAAATTAATATTTTATCTTTTTTAAAATCATAGATTTTTTTCATCTTTAGCTCTCAAGTTTTTATCTATTATAGCAATAGCAGTTAGACTTATATACCGCTTCACAGTGCTTTTATGAAATAGTTCCATATAGCAAATATGAACTTTGATTGCAGTAGTTATTTTTTTTATAATACTAGATTTTATTATCTGTGCTGTTTTGGATTTTACTGATTTTTGTTATTGGGTTATCAGGATTTTATGGTTTTAATATTTGCTTTAAAATAGATATGTCACACAAAGAACTATTTTATGTGGCTATTAGAGACTAAACAAATAATTCTGATCAGATTTTATTAGCTCTGCTTAGATGAAATTGCATACTATTAAATGAAAACAGCAATTTGTCTAAAATAAAAAAGAACCCTTCCATTCCTCATACATAAAAGACAAGAAGAAAGGGAATAAGGATCTGTGAGTGCAAGGTTTACAAAAGCATGTTCTTGATAATTTAATCTATAGTTAGTAGCCCAGAAAGAGGCAACTGAAGCAGGTTTAGTAAAATTTCAAAAATTGTTAAAAAGACTGACATCCCCAATTCTTTTAGAAGAATACAGGTTTCTTCACAGATTGATCCCTCCTTCCTTCTCCATCCCCCCCCCTCACACAATTATATATATCTTTAATTTCTATTTAGATAGCAATTGTATGGTATACAGGCTTTTGAATATTGATAGTATATTTTATACCAGTAGTCTTCAGGTTATGACTACGATTAGGGACATACTTTCAGTTCAGTCATTAAATGAACCGGACCCATTTTATGACTGATTTTACTGTGGTCACTAAGTAAATCCCTGCAGTTGTTAAGCAAATAATGTAGTCATTAAATGATTCCAACTTCCTCAATTGGCTTTACTGGTCAGAAGCTAGCTGGGACGATTATAAATCATGATTATATAATCACAAGATGTTGCAGCTGTTGCAATTGCAAACCAGTTGCCAAACACTCGAATTGTAATCTTGTGATCATGGAATGGCATGACAATTGTAGTTTCAAGGATGGTTCATGTCACTTTTTCCAAGGTTGTCGTATATGCCTAATAGTATGAACTATCGTTAAATAAACAGCCATAAGTCGAGGGCTACATTTATACGTGCAATTCATTAGATTTGGAAGAAAACAGAATATGTATTAATGCATCTAAGTGTGTTTTTGTTTTGATTTTTCAGGTCACCTGTGCAAATTTAACCAGTGGTGGCAAATCAGAACTTCTAAAAGCAGGGAGTTCCAAATCCATACTAAAGCATATATGGACAGAAAGCAGCAAAGACTTATCAATCAGCCGGCTGTTATCACAGACTTTTCGCAGAAAAGAAAATGAAACAGATTTGAGTATGCGGTATGATGCTCCTGAAACTTATACAGAACAAGATCTATGGGAATGGCTGAGGAACTCCACGGATCTTCAAGAGCCTCGATCCAGAGCAAAGCGACGGCCCATTGTCAAGACTGGGAAGTTTAAGAAAATGTTTGGCTGGGGAGATTTTCATTCCAATATCAAGACAGTCAAGCTAAACCTATTGATAACTGGGAAAATAGTTGATCATGGCAACGGGACATTCAGTGTTTATTTTAGGCATAATTCAACTGGCCAAGGGAATGTATCAGTGAGCTTGGTGCCCCCAACAAAAATAGTAGAATTTGACTTGGCACAACAAACAGTGATTGATGCCAAAGATTCCAAGTCCTTCAACTGCCGCATTGAGTATGAAAAGGTTGACAAAGCCACCAAGAACACACTCTGCAACTATGATCCTTCTAAAACATGTTACCAGGAGCAAACCCAAAGTCACGTCTCATGGCTCTGCTCCAAGCCCTTTAAAGTAATCTGTATTTACATTTCCTTTTATAGTACAGATTATAAACTAGTACAGAAAGTATGCCCAGATTACAACTACCATAGCGACACACCATACTTCCCTTCAGGTTGAAGCAGACCATACATCTAAGACTGAGGATCCCAAGGAATAAAATAAATCAAATCAAATAAAAGAGGTCATATGACAGGGCTATTACCTCAAAGAAGAAGGCCACAACTTTTGCCCAGAATGTGTCTACATTTTGCTGCTGATATCAACTGGCTGCAAATATGTTAACGGAAGCCAATCTAATCATTTCTGCCCAGTCAGCTCCATTACATATCAGTCCAGTTGTAAATCACTATTTAAATGATGCCACATATGGTTTCTCTTTCTCTTTCCTTCTTCCTCTTTGCATCTACAGAGGTACCTCTTAAGATGACTTTCATCGTCTGATATGTTCAGGATCATCTGTCATCAAGCAAAAAAGATTAATTAGCTAAAGAATGGTTATGAAAATAACCAATGTTATGGAAATCTAAGTCTTGAATACATGATAATCAGTAATCCCCATTCATGCATTCCTTCACTTGAAGTAGCTGTACTGGTAAATATTACTGTGTAGGAGTAATTGCTTGTTCAAAACTGGGATGGGGGTGGGTAGCAGGGGATATGTGTGTGTTTAGAGTTCAGTAGTTCTCTTGATATGAACACAATTTAAGATAGTGACTTTTCTCCAGCACACTGTGGGCACATTCAAGGTGATGTTAGGTGGCTCTTATTCTGCAGGGGGGACCTGATTGAACAAATAAAGATGAGCAAACATTTGGAATTTACATGTTAACAGACCTGATGATTTTTTTGCATCCTGATAGTAATCACTTCAGACAGATAGGTTCAACTTGGCAGTCATCCCCAACTGAGAAGTCCTACAGTCACCATGTAGGAAAGAAAAATGCCTGAAAGGCAACCTGTAAGTTGTAAATGTCTGTCTTATCTTTATTACACAATATTGTAACAAATTCAATATCCTAGTCCTCATTTGTATGAATGGTTTGCATTGTACATAGTTTAACCAGTGTTATTTCAGCTGCTAATTAATATTAACTTGTAATTGTCTCTTTCTCTCTCCTCTCTTTCTTCTGCTTATTATAGGTTAAAAACAAAACAAGGAAATGAGGAATCCATTTTATCAATGTAGCTGTAAACTCCATTTAAGAAGACAGCATTCTGTACAAAGCATATATTCAGCTAAATTATTGTTGAGAGTTATACACTTACAACATTTACAGTCTGTCTGTATTTAGACTTTTTCTTTCCAGGTGAAAAATATTGAAATGTACATAAAAATAAAATACTGAAATTCAGTTTCAATATGCATTCTGTAGCTGGTGGTTTAAATAGCACGAGAAGACTGATTATTCAGTGGGAATATGTTCTTTTGCAAGTTGATATATATGCTGGAGACTTTGATATTTGTTGTCCCACATTGCTGACCCACAAAAGTTGGGCCCTACAGATCAGGTTTCTTATCTTTATATGCAAGTTTTCAATCAACAAAGAAGTTACTAATTCTCAGTGATTTTCATAAGAACTCCAAGATTCTGAAGTCAAATTTAACATATTGTCATAAGGTCACTGTGTCAGACTAAGGTTGTACAAATTTCCTAACAATTGAAGTGAGATGCAGTGCAATGTTGAAAATTCTGACCTTTGTCCTTCATCCCCCCCCCCCCCCAAATACTTTTGACCTGGTAGGAGAGCCTTGCTGGATGAGGGGGGGGAAAGTTGCAAGCCGAAAAATATCAGGAAGGGAAGAGACCAGCATCATTTATAGAGATGATGCTCCATAAAAAGGTTCCAAGAATTATCTGCCATTATGACATGAGCTTCATATTTCTGATTTGGTCATGAGCCACAGATGAAATCTGTAGCCTCACATCATTTAGATTGCTTCATATTGTAAGTCAATACCTCAATCTAGGCATTTAAGTCAAGAATAGGTGTGATGAAGATAACTTCTGTTGCCAATATACACAGTCCTGTTAATATATTCTAAAACCTTTTTTCAGTGTGTTTCTTTTCTGCTTTCATGAAATTCCTATAAAATGGGGCAGGCTGAGACCTAAAGGCTATGAGTCAATTTCTCAGTATTAAAGTACAGTCCAAAGTGTTTACTGTGTCTATCACAAACACTATTGGCAAAATGTAGATTGGAATCTTCTGGTTTACCCATAGGAGACCTACAATACATTCCATCATTCCTGTTGACTTAACAGTATTTTTCTCTAAGTAATTTGTCAATGAAAGAAAACCTAAAGAGGAAAGGAGAATCCAGGTGTAAATATGTGTAAAGGAGTTTTTAAACTTGGTTCTGCAACTACTGACCCTTTTCTTAATGATTTATATATGTCAGGAGTATCTATGGGAGCACTGAAAAAAGTCAAATGATGCCTTTTATCACATACCCATGATTCCCATTGTGTATTTACAGTTAAAGATCAATTATTAAAAATGCACCAAATAATAATACACAAGGAGACACATATTCATATCATATAGGATATAGTCAATTGAGTTGAGCATTCCATGATTCAAGATTCTGTGAGTAAATGTTTCATGTGAACGCCCTACTGCAGTGGTTCTCAACCTGTAGCCCACAGACCACTAGGGGGGCTGTGATGTCATCACAGGATGTCCGTGAAGGCTTGAAGAAATGTTATGATTAAAATCTGTGGCTACAAAAGATATTTAAAGGGGGGGTCCGTGGTGAAGAAATGGTTGAGAACCACTGTCCTACTGAATTGACTATGACCTTAGAGTTTCTGGAAATTAAAAATATTAATGCTATAGAAACAGAATAATTAAATACCTAGATTTTGTTCTGACCTTATCCACCCTATGTTCTTTTTTTTGAGAAATGCAATCAGTGGCATGCCAATCAAAGACCAATTTAACTCTTGATCCAGAAAAGTTGTACAGTCTGTAACTTTCATTCAGGTTGACTTGGTATCAACCACTACATGGAAAGGTTATTTGGACAATTAATGATGGCTTGTGCTTTGAATCTTTAAAGCATTCTGTTTAATGCTTCTGCTTGAAGTGCTATGAAGCATGTGACCTCACTCCTCTATCAGTTGATTTGACATTTAATGATCCATCCACTAATGCTAAATGAAGAAGACTTGTTGCTCTTTGTCCACAATAGAAAAAAAGGAGCAATGTTAAAATTGGGATGTCTGGCTTACTGTATTTGAAATTAAAGGAGCTGTGTGGATTAGCATCTGAAATTTTTTTTTTATCAATAAGTAAACTGAAATTTGAGCACTCATTTTCACCAGAAAAAAACGACAAGAATATGGTGGAAGGTTAGAATACAGTGTTGCAAGAAATCAAGGGTCGAAAGCATTTAATTTTTAATAGATACCTGTTTCCATTTTCTTTTTGTTTATCTTTTCTGATATCTTTCAAACAAATTTAATTGAAGTCACACAATTGTCACCCTCTTTATCTGGAGGCTGGGTAGATTGGAGAGATTGTTTCAGCTTGACCCATTCTCATAAACCAAGCATTTTCAATATGTATTTGACAAACACACACATAGACACATATAGTTGAGCTTTTGGGTGGTTGCAATATCTCCTCCAAAAGATTGCCTTTTCTTTGAAGAAGAATTAACAATTTATAATTGTTAAAACTTGTAGAGAAATTATAGACAGCATATCTACAAAAGAAATCAGAGTCAAGACAGCAGCTGCAAGTGTGTAACTGAAGCACTACTCTTTTTATATGCATTGCAATGCATATGAAAAGGATAGAACCTTGATTACGTGCTTCATGTCCACCAACTTAAATTTTTGACCCCTGTGGATGTGCCTGATTATAGAATATCTAAAGAGTAAGTCTATTAATTGTTTTAATTAGTGCAATTACATTTAATACAATTAACATTAACTTTTTGTTGCCATTCCATCCCTTTCTTTGTCTTGACCTTGCCTCTTTTCTGGAGTACCATCTTTGGCATGCTGCTGAGAAGCCAAGGGTGACTCTCCTGCCTGAAAATGTATCCTTTCCTTGCACATTATCAAGTTAAGTCAATAAAATGATGTTTCTAACAAAAGTCATTCTAACCTTCATGGAGTCTTATCTTAAGTGTTTGCTGGCTTTCTTGTTTTATTGTTTTTCCATTTTATCTCTAAAGTTTCCCCCTCCTCTTGCCCACACCACCCCCAATATTGTGATGCTTGCTGTGGATTTCACAGCAAGCATTATAAATACCAACTATAACGGAAAGCCTTTTTTCAGATTTGGAAAAAAAATGCTTCAAAATAAGACTGTGGGTCAGAGTGATTTAGACAATGTAGCTACATTGTCTTATGCTCAGCTGGAAATCAAAATTCAAAGCAGAGCAATAATTAATTTTTGGTATTTTTTTTAAAGGTATGTTGTTCATTTTTTCAGAGGCTTGATCTTTCTTTTTTAAACACATTAGCCTATTGTAGTCTTGATTTATGAATTCATTTTGCTTGCTAGAATAACTAGCCTGCAGTCTCAAAAGAAAAAACTATTTTGGTGCAATATTTGTCTGAGTTAAACGTGTTAGACTGAGATCTGAGAGTATATCTTTGTTTGATTTCAGATTATATTTAAAAGAACTTTGCCTTGTGTAAACTGGATGCTTTTCAGGTTAAACATACAGATATACAAGCTTTGCATATTTAGAAGTCTCATCATATTCTGATGTTATCCAACTTCACAGTTAAACTTAAGTATCTATGCATCTTTTTAAATTTGCAACATGGATATTTTTTCCCCCAAATCTGTAGCCTTTTAGGGGTGTTTTGGTGATAATATCCTCTTACAGCTTGATCCTAATATTTTTTTTTCTCTGAAAATAAATTGTTCTGTGCTCCAGTATGAAGAGTGAGAACAATTAAGCAGTGGAACAGCTTTTCTTCAGCAGTCATCACTGGAGGCTTTTAAGAAGAGACTGCACAGCCACTTGTCTGAAATGGTATAGAGTCTCCTGCTTGAGCAAGGGGGTTGAACTAGAAGACCTCCATGGTCCCTTCCAACTCTGTTATTCTGTATTCTGTATATTAATACTCCTACTCATTACTTTTGAGATTGCAACTTCCATCTCTTTCAGAACAGAGAAAGAGATGTTAGCATCGCTAGCATGATAGTTTTCTGGCATAGTTTAAACCAGGTTTATGGTTTTATAGTACCTTGCAGCCAAGATTAGACATTAATGTTTAGATAGCCATATTTGTGAAAAAAAGTGTTTTAAACAAATAGAAGTAGAGATATAATGCAATGTGTTGTCAATTTCATATCTTGGATGTGTTCTTTATTTCTCATATTATTCTCTGTATTTATATTTCTCAGTCACATAGTTAAAGTTTTCCACTGGCTTCATAATATTGCCATGTATTATGTATTAAATTTCTTAAACGTTTATTGTAAATCTGATGGATGACCTGGCTTCTGCTTCAGTATGGATATGTAGATTTGTGTTATCATCAGATGCCCATGGTGCCATTATAGCCTAATATTCATCATTATAGTAAATGAAAAAATAGTATTTTTTTGGCCAGGAAACTGATATAGCTGAAGAAATATTGTGATAAGCAAGTAGGAATTTGAAAGAATCTCAGTTCAGTTTGAACTGAATCCTAGACCTAAACCCTAATCCTAGCCTAAAGTTTGTCAATTAACCCTCTTCATTCATTGTACAATATGAAGGCAACTGAGCTGTAAACATTAACTTGTCTTTCCAGAATAAATAAAGCAATTATGTTTTACAGAAGGCTCACTACTTCTATTCAATTTTTATTTAGATGTTCCTAAAATATCTATAGCCACCTGACACAATTGGCAACAATTACTGGATTTGTGGCACTCACACAACATAAACACATTCTAATTTCTGGAGTTGAATTCCATTTGAAGATTAAACAATCCTTTTTAAGTCATTCATAGAATTAGAACTAGCTGCATAAAAATACTCGCATGACTCTTTAATTCCTACTTCCCTAAGAGACTATGTTTTCTATGTTTCAATTTTCGGTTGCATTATAATCACTATTATTTGTTATATTTGAAGCAATAGATAAAATACATTTATTATGCTCAGAAAACTAATAGCTGTTACAATCACAAAATCACAAAGAAACAAGGATTATTTTCAGCACAAAAATATCTATTTAAAATATGATTTAATATGATTTTCTATTGGGTAAAGAGCCTAAGAAGAGAAAATTATTATTTTCATGATTTAATGACATCCCTGATATTAGACAGTCTGGTGAATGCTTAGGCATCCATTGTGGAAAACAGTGGTAGCAGCAAGGGGGTCCAAAAAGTCAAAATTGCAGTTGGGGAAATGCATTTGAATTTTTACTCTTTTGTAGGTGTGTGCAACATTGACACGAAAGGAACATTGACAGGAAAGGGGTTGCTCAGACAACTGAGATAACCATGTTGATTTTTTGACTTTCCCTGAAAACATCAGTAATGTCTTTTGACTATAAGGTATTGTGGTTACTCACACAGTTAGCCAGATGTTTAGAATGGATTTGTCATTTTTATCCATCTTCCAGTTCTTCCCCAAAGTCTGGAGTAGGCAGATATTGATGATTTAAAGGTATTGTTTCAGGATGTAAACTGTTACAGGTAGAGCCTTTTGTAATTGACTGATGATCAATTTGTCAATGTAAATTGTGTTCAGATTGCACTTCAGTTGTTTTGGGTTTGCTCTCAATGTGTTTATTACTATTGATACTGCCTTTGTTTTCTTTTGCCATAGGCTTTCTGTTTCTGTTTGCAGGTTTTTGTATTTTGTATCTTTTTCAGTTATTTCTCTTCTGTTCTGCTGTCTCCAACTACAGCTAAGTCCACTATCCAAAATGTTTGTCTTTCTTATTGACAATTCTTGGGTGTTATGTGGCAGGTGTTTTTTAGCATTATTATGCTGGAGATAAGAGGAGTATTTGTGATTTTTTTTCTGGAGTGATTTTGGTATTACACATGTTGATTTGAGTGAATTAGGAAGGAAGATCTTTGTTGCTATTCTTCAACCAGCAGGATATCTGGGCCAAGCTGTGTCTAGTTTGAGAGATGGGTAGTTATCCAATCCCCAATTCCTAAAATAGGATTGAAAATAGTAAGAGGTATTAATAGGAAGAATAAGTAGATAGGAAAGAAAAGGGTGGTTTTGTCCAGTCTTGTACACACTATCTAACGTTGACTAAATGTTCATAATTGCCATTTAGCACAGGGAGATGGCATGTGATAGCTGAGAATATATTGTTTTCCAACACATATGGAGGTGCAAAATGGGGAAAGCGTAGAGTAAGATACTATACATAGTATAAAAATCTGTTGCCATATTCTCAACAAAATCTGAAATGCATGCAAGTATGCAAGAGTACAGTTCTTCTGTCCCCAATCAATTCCATGCAAGTATGCAACAGTGCAGATCTTCTGTCCCCAATCAATTCCATGCAAGTATGTAACAGTGCAGATCTTCTGTCCCCAATCAATTCCATGCCTTTATGCAACAGTGCAGTTCTTCAGTCCCCAATCAATTCCATTTAAGTATGGAACAGTGCAGTTCTTCTGTCCCCAATCATTCCACACAAGTATGCAAGAGTACAGTTCTTCTGTCACCAATCAATTCCATGCAAGCATGCAAAGGTGGAATTCTTCTGCCCCAAATCAATTCCAGTGTCATCTGTTATCAGAAAAATAGTTTAACGGCAACAGCTCAGCCTAATATAATACTTAGTCAACATCAGAAACCCAGAGAAGAAAGCAGTGAACTATCAACAAAACAGCTGTATCTCTTGTTGCCTGTTTAGGTATCAATCTGGAAGAAAAAGATCTCTCAATACTTCATCCTGAAAGTAGGCTACTGGAAAAAACTATTCCTAACCTGATCCTCTTCAAGGCAAGAGATACCACTCTATACCTCAAGATCTTTGTAGGATAGTTAAACATTGCCATACAACATTTATGCTCTAGTGAAGCCTGCAAAGTTCATAGAGCCTTATTATATTTAAGTGGGACAAAAATGTTACATCAAGGAGCATCTCTGTCCGTTATTTGTTAGGCTGCTTAATAATGGATTTTTCTGTTTATTTGCAAAACATGGTGCTTTTATCAGCAAGACATGCCAGTATCTGTACTCCACATTCTGTCACTATGTTCTTATGATCTATCTATGTATAAAATACAAGCAGCAGTTTTTTTAGAACATTTGTTGAGGAAGCCCAAATCAAGAAGCAACCTAGCAATCATAATAAATCCTGCATTTCATAATCTAGATCCGGCACAAATATTTAGATTAGATATAGACTTTTCTTCGAGACACATATTTTCCTGTTTATTTTTTTAAAATTAGAAGAGAACAAATCTTATGTCTCCCTAGCAAATTTCATTTCCATAAAACCTATGGATAATTTTGCTGCAAGTATTTAATACTAAAGGTTTTCTGCAAGATTTAACACATCTAATTTCCTACTTAAACTTTTCTAAATTTCACCAAATCCAAACAACTCTTTTTTTAAAAAAAGTGTTCAATCTTGTCATTGTTACTGCAATTAAATTGGCTATAGCACTTTAAGCCCTTAGCCTAAAATCTTGTCCATTTATGATGTATCTAGTGCTAAGTACATTACGAACTCCCTACGAACAGTCACTCATGCCCTCGTTACTTCCCGTCTGAACTACTGCAATGCTTTCTACATGGGGCTCCCCTTGAGGTGCATCTGGAGATTACAGCTAGTCCAGAATGCAGCCGCGTGGTGGATTTTTGGGGCGAGTGGGCGCGCCCACGTAACCCCTCTCCTGCGCGAGTTGCACTGGCTGCAAGTGGTCTCGCAGGTGCTCTTCAAGGTGTTGGTAACCACCTTTAAAGCGCTCCATGGCATAGGGCCCAGCTATTTGCAGGACCGCATTCTGCC
>JANHFO010001909.1:73340-83607 GCA_032468095.1 Pareas carinatus | reverse complement strand
TATCTATCTATCTATCTATCTATCTATCTATCTATCTATCTATCTATCTATCTATCTATCTATCTATCTACCTATCTTAAAAACTACTTTCCCACTTCACCAAAAGATTTAGGTTTAGAAAATATAACCTTTAGGAATTGTTGATTAATAATAATAGTATAGTTAAAAACAATTTTAGGATTAAATGCATTCAGGTAATACAAGAGCTACTGCTTTTTCCATCTCATGCGCACCATCAACTTAATCAAAGAAACCCCTTTGGATATATGTTGGACCAAAATCTGTAGAAGCAAAGTTTAGTTCTGGCTTGGAAAACGGGGTCTGGCGCTTTCCTGGTTTACTTTCTTATATCTATCCAGCTATGTACTGTATATTCATGCTGTACTCACACAGTTCCACGTAGTTATAACTGGCACTTTTACTTGGCTTGGGACTAAATTTATCACCAATTCTGGGAATCTGTCCAGTTTTGGAAATCAGTGTCTGTTTGGATATTTGACTCCTACTTCACTAAGGCTTTATGTCAGGTGTCTATTGTTCTCCCTTTTGCTATATTGCTTACATTTGTTTTCCTAAGCCTTCAATTCTCTTATGTTTTTTTTCCCAACAAGAAAACTATTATTTATGTGAGAAGGTAAATACTCCTCCTGTTTTCTCATACATTTTTTCTCATCTGGCCTGTATGAAGCATAGTAAATATGTGACAATAAATAAATGAATAATAAATAATAAATTAGCATCAGTATCACACAGAATATGTACAGAATATGTATAATACTTAAGTGAATATTTAATTATAGATATAATATTTATATTATGTTTATAATTATAGACATAATTATGTATATGTATGTGTATGTGCATGTGTATATGTATATATGTGTATGTGTGTATGTATATGTATAATATATATTCTGAATTTATATATATATAAATCTATATATATATTTGTTTTCATAGATTTTCACGAGTACTGATATGTAGGTCTAGGTGTGTTTGGGTGTTTTCCTGTGTAGGATAGTGAATATCTTGGCGACATTTCGGTGAGGTCTCACTCACCATCTTCAGACTTATGCTTTTGGCTTCTTGATAGTGTGAGTAAAGTATGATCGGAGTTGCCTTTTATTGTAAATACTGGTGGAAGGGTTTGGTGTGCTGGGCTGATTGGCTGTGTTATTATTTCTTGATTAGTTGATGGAGTTGATGTTGGTATAATGGGCTGTTATGTTATAACCTCCTGGGTCATTTGTGTAGTTATTGCTTTTCCATTAGTCTCCTGGGTTTTAAAGGCTTGGATAATGGGTTATTTGATGACTTTGTGAGTTCTTTTGATGTGGAGTCCTGGGTCTTGTGCTGTGATATCCTGGTCATTTGTTGTGTTGTAACTTTTTGAGTTCTAGTGGTGTGATTTTCTGAGTTTTGTGATGTGATATCCTGAGTGGGTGGCTGTGATGTAGCGTTCCAGGTTTTGTTTTGGCTTTGAGTTTGAGGTCTGGGTCTGTGTGTGTGTTTTTGGCGTTTGTCAGTTTGTTTGGCTTTGAGGTTGGAGTGTGTGACAGCTGATGATGTAGCCATGGTTTCTGGATGGTGGTTGTCATTAGTTTATAGGGTAGGGTAGTGTTTGGGTCTGATGAGGGGGATTGGTGGTGGTGTCTTGTGTAGTTTTGAGTCCGGTGTTGGTTTTCGTGGTTGGGACTCATTTGTTGATGAGGGCTAGTTTCCAGATGTCTGGAAGGCGGGAGGTATCATCCCGTTTGTTCATGTTGTGGGGATGTTTTTCTATTTCGATGGCTTCTCTGATTATTGTCTTGTTGAAGTGTTCAGTGCTGGAGATTATGTTATTTATTTATTTATTTATTTATTTTACTTATTTGTATTTTTATACTGCCTTTCTCCCCGATGGGACCCAGGGTGGTGCACAGCCATATAAAACAATTGAGACAATAACACAAACAACACATTAAGAGAAAATTTAAAAGTAATATAATTACAATGGCTAATTTAAGATCGCGATATAAAATCAATTTCAAACCAGATTAAAATAGGAAATAAAAATTAATAGAATGTTTAGGCAAGAGAAAGGTGTGAATTAGGTCAACCCGGCCTGGGTAAAAAGGTGGGTTTTTATAGCACGGCGGAAAGCACGGAAGTCTGAGATAGTGCAGATCTCTGGGGGGAGGTCGTTCCAGAGGGTGGGAGCCGCCACAGAGAAGGCTCTCCCCCTGGGAGTCGCCAGCTGACTGTGAAACATTCTTTCTCTCTTTCCATATTTCTCCTACATTTTCCCATGAATTGTCATTTTATTTGATGAAAGAGAATCTGTTTTTTTTCAATTTCATTTGAATTTTATTTCAGTAAGAGATTTTTAGAGAATTTTTCACAATGATATATGATGAATTTTCAATTATTGTATTTAATTATTTAGTACGTATATGTAGTTAGAAGATAACTAAATAGTTTGTTAAAATGCTCTGGCCTTGATGGAACAATCATCTTTTTAAAATAGGCATCTGCAACTAGCACAGGAGACCTGAATAGCAACAAGATGGTTCTTGACATTAGATATAATCTCTAATGTTTTGTATTAAAGCCATGAGGTCACACACAAGTATGCAAGGGATGGAGCTTGCGTTATGATATCACACCATCACTTGCTCTCTTGTACCCTTCTGCAAAAACCTACTGTATTGTAAGTCTCCTGTGGTTCTTGATCTCCTTGGCTTTTCTCCTTTGAATTAAATCCCAAGTAAGGGAGTCATAAAACAACTCTTCCTATTGAATATTGCCAATAGTAGTGTTTTCTTTTTTCTTTTATCAGCTTTGGGTCTGACTTGCCTCTGAAACATTATTGAAAGTTTTTCTTGTACACAGAAAATTCTGTTATTTTACAGCAGTAAAAAGCCAGGAGTCTTGTATCACTAAATGTCTCTGCTCAGAAATCTGCAGAAAAATTTCAAAAAATGTTTAATGCCAGAGTTACCACATATAAAATAATTCTATTATAATGCAGTCCAACAGGTTACAGTATCTATAATTTATGTTTGCCAAGAATACACAGGGGTAAATTTCAATTCTACTGAAAATGTGGTCTTTATAGTTTTAGGGTCAATAAAGAGCACTTGAGCTTATTATTAGTCATGTATCCTAAATTAAATTTCAGCATATCTTCAACCTTTGTACTGAGAGGCAGGAAATAAATGTTGCAATAAATAAAATAATAATGAAATTTTCCTTCTCTGCTTTAAGCTTATTAATTTTGTTTAAGTAGTAAGAAAGGTTTTGGTTTTAAAAATTAAGTTGTTTTGGTGGAAATGTGATTAAAACTTTTGAAACAATAAATCATACACTGTTTAAAACATCTTAGTCTCTTTGTGCTCCCTCAGCCACCAAACTATTGCAGGTTTTTTTTTGTAGTCTCTTATCATATTGGTACTTTCTGAGATGATAGTGATAGCAGGTGACATTAAACCAATTATAGTATTTCTCAAGTACAGATAGCCCTGGACTTACAACTACAATTGAGCTCAAAATATCTGTTGCTAAATGAAACATTTGTTTAGTGAGTTTTGTCTCAAACATGCTACGATATTTCGTGACACAATTTTTAAGTGAATCACAGTTCACCCTTGTTAAGTTAGAAACTTGATTGTTAAGTGAATCTGACTATGTTTGTCATAAAGTTGCAAAAGGTGATCACATCACCCAGGACATTGCAACCATTATAAATATGGATCAGTTGCCAAGCATCCGAATTTTGATCATGTGACCATGAGGATACTGCAGTGGTCGTAAGTATGAAAAATGATGTCACCTTTTGTAGTGCCATTGTAACTTCGAATGGTCACTAAACAAACTTGTAAATTAAGGACTATCAGTCACTTCGATTATGAGATGTAATTGGTGCTATGAACTAATTAAGCTATATATAGTATAAACTATAAACATAGTATATTTTCTCCTTGTAGATCTGTCTCATATTTATCTTTGAACATTAAGATTTTGAACTTTAGCTCAACAATTGTTTTTGTCATGAAAATATTGCAGAAACATATTGCACGGGTGATAGTTAAAACCAGAACCTTCCTAATAAATGCAATAGATTTGTTATTGATTTGCAGATTGTTATTCTTCTCTAGTTGTTTGGACTGAAAGGAGCATCTGTGGAGAAACTAGTGATATATGCCAATGTGAACCTGACTGACAAGTTACCATTTACCTGACTATAAATAATGAGGTGCTTGAATGGGGACAGGTTTAATCCTGCCCCATTCAACTATCTGTATATATTTACTCTGTATATCTTTCTATTGTGTAAAACAGTATTCTAGTCTTTTAAGTCTTTAATTGATTTTTTAAAAATTTGATTTTTGGAAATTCTTTTGAAAGCTGATTTGACTGAATTGGTTTCTAACAAAATCTCTGATTTGATGCTTTACATTAGAGGTTTTCGAACTGTGGTCTGTAGACCCCTTGAGGTCTGTGGCAAGTTATCAGGGAGTCCAAAGACAGGTTCAGAAAAATTTTGAAAAAATAATACACATGAATTGCTGATTAGTAATTAGTTAAATTTGTGGGAATGAATTTGAAAAAGTTTGGAAACCTCTGCTTTACACAGTGTGCACACTGTTGACAGATCTATAGAGAAAGGAGTAGAGGTAATGGACACTAATACAGTTCATTTAGTACTGCTTTCAGTTGTGCCTTGCCAGAAGTCACAAATACATTAATGAGAACATTTTTGTGTACTATGTAGATGGTCATACATAAACTCTACATATATGCAAGTGGTGGCACGCGCCGACACCCATAGCTCTTCCTGTGATTCGGGTGGTACAGGCTTCAGCTTCAGCTGATGGTGTGTAATGCCAGGTCTGTGATTAATAAAGCCCCTCTCATTTGTGATCTAGTTCAGGAGGGGGGTACAGACCTGGCAGGGATCACGGAGACCTGGTTGGGCTGGAGGGGGGAGCCCCTCTTGTTGAGATGTGCCCACTGGGTTTCCATGCTTTCCATCAGCCGTGGGCCCAGGGAAGGAGTGATTCGAATTAAAGAGGAGCTTGTGCCGAGGGAGATCACTGTTCCACAGGTAGCCGGCTGTGAGTCCCTCTTGATGAGGTGGGGGTCTGGGAGGCAGAGGGATATGCTGGTTGCATACCTGGCTCCCTGCCATGTAACAGAAACCCTGCCCAAGCTGCTCGATGTCATAGCTGAGGTGGCGTTGCAGCCTCCAAGACCTTTGGTCGTGGGAGACTTCAACTTGCCATCTGCGGGGGAGACATCGGAGGTAGCTCGGAGGTTCATGTCTACCATGATGGCCATGAACCTGACCCAAGTAATTCAGGGTCCCACGTACTTGGGGGAACACACGCTGGACCTAGTATTTGTCTCTGAACAGTGGTTGGATGGTCTGAATTTAGGGGATATAGTGGTTGAGCCCCTGTCATGATCAGATCACTTTCTTCTTCGGCTGAGCTTCCTCTCCGCTACTCCTCACCGCAGGGAGACAGAACAGACCAAGTGGTTCTGCCCCAGGCTCTTGATGGATCCTGATAGGTTCTAGACGGAGCTTGGGCCAATTCCTGAAGCCTTGTCCCGCGACT
This sequence comes from Pareas carinatus, assembly GCA_032468095.1. Taxonomy (NCBI): domain Eukaryota; kingdom Metazoa; phylum Chordata; class Lepidosauria; order Squamata; family Pareidae; genus Pareas; species Pareas carinatus. The sequence continues at coordinate 78,007 of JANHFO010001909.1, read as the reverse complement.
TGGCCGAAGCACTTGTTGCCACCTGGAATAGGGCGGCATGTGGGGCCCTGAATCGGGTTGTGCCTTTGCGGGCTCTGACCTGGCATCGAATCACCCCAGCTCCCTGGTTTACCGAGGAGCTGAGGGAGATGAAACGCCGGAAAAGATGGCTAGATAGTAGTTGGAGGGCCAGCCATGCCGAGTCTGATCAATCTTTGGTAAGAACCCATATTAGGGCTTACCTTGATGCGATCGGAGTGGCTAAGTATAATTACTTTTCCTCTCTGATCATGTCCACCGATAATTGCCCTGCTGACCTGTTTGAGGTTGCCCGCTCCATCCTTCACCTGGAGGAACATGGGGACCCTCGCAGGGACAGGCAGAGGAGTTTAAAGGCTATTTCCAAAATAAGATCGATCAGATCCAGAGCGGCTTGGACGGGGTGATGGGGGCGAGTCTTGAGAATGTTATTTGGGATGAGTTTGAGACTGTTGCTCCTGAGGACAGAGACAGGATCCTTGGGCAACTTAAGGCAAGCACATGTTTATTGGACCTGTGCCCCTGCTGGTTGGTACTGGCTTCTCGGAAGGTGACATGAGGCTGGCTCCAGAACATCATGAATGCTTCTTTGAGGGAGGGTGTCTTACCTGCCGCTTTGAAGGAGGCGGTGGTAAGGCTCTTTTTCAAGAAGCCTTCACTGGACTCAGCTCTTTTAAGTAACTATCATCCAGTCTCCAACCTTCCCATTGTGGCAAAGTTTGTTGAGAGTATGGTTGTTCGGCAGTTCCCTCGGTTCATGAAGCTGTCTATCTGAATCCGCTACAATCCGGTTTCCAATCTGGGTACAGAACCAAAACTGCATTGGTTGCATTAGTGGATAATCTCTGGAGGGCCCGAGATAGGGGTTGTTCCTCTATCCTGGTCCTATTAGACCTCTCAGTGGCTTTTGATACCATCAACCATGGTATCCTGCTGCTCCGGTTGGGGTGGTTGGGAGTGGGAGGCACCGTTTATCGATGGTTCTCCTACCTCTCTGGCCAGATGCAGACAGTGTTGGCAGGGGAGCAGAGGTCAACGCTGTGGTGCCTCATTTATGGGGTGCCACAGGGGTCGGTCCTCTCGCACTTCCTGTTCAACATTTATATGAAGCCGCTGGGTGAAATCATTCGTGGCTCTAGGGTGGAGTACCATCAGTACACTGATGATACTCAGCTGTACATTTTCACCCCAGGCCATCCCAATGATGCCATGGAAGTGATGTTCCAGTGCCTGCAGGCCGTGTGGATCTAGATGGAGCACAACAGACTCAGACTCAATCCCTCCAAGATGAATGGCTGTGGATGCCGGCGTCTCGACATAGTCAGCTCACTCCATTGCTGACTATTGGGGGCAAAATACTGGCCCCCACGGAAAGGGTCTGCAATCTGGGCATCCTCCTGGATGCATGGCTGTCCTAGGTAGACCATGTGGCAGTCGTCACCAGAGGAGCCTTTTACCAAGTTTGCCTGGTTGTGCCCCTTTCTGGATCAGGACACTATGCGCAGTCACTCAAGCCCTCGTTACTGCCCGCCTGGACTACTGTAATGCTCTATACATGGGAGTCCCTTGGGATAAATCCGGAGGCTTCAACTGGTCCAAAATGTGGCCACGTGGGGGATCCTGGGGGTGCGGGGCAGTGCCCATGTGATCCCTCTCCTGCGCAAGCTGCACTGGTTGCCGGTGGGTTTCCGGGTGTGTTTCAAGTTGTTGGTGATCACCTTTAAAGCGCTCCATGGCTTAGGACCCAGATATCTACAGGACCGCATTCTACCAGCCAATACCTTCCACCGACCGGTTCGCTCCCACAGAGAGGGCCTCTTCATGGTGCCGTCGGCCAGATAATGTTGGCTGGTGACCTCCAGGGGGAAAGCTTTCTCTGTGGTAGCACCCACCCTCTGAAATGACCTCCCCCCCGAGATTCAAATTATTTCCGACCTCCGTGCTTTCCGCCGTGCTGTAAAAACACACCTTTTTAACCAGGCCGGTTTGGCCTAGTATCACACCTTCCCCAAGTGAAAATTTAATTTTATATGATAATTTTAATCTGATTTTAAATTGGTTTTAATATTGGGTTTGTCTTAAATTTTCCAGCCACCTTACATATTTATTTTTAAATCACTTTTAAACTTTTGTAATTTTTGTATATTCTATGTTTTAGTGACTGTCCCTTTGGGGAGAAGGGCAGTATATAAATGTGATTAAAAAAATAAAAATTTGTAGACTTGCATCTGAATGTTTCATGCACTCAGCTGCCACTTGAATTGTTGTTGTGTGTACTTTTAATTAAAGATATCCCTGAGTATCAAAAGAACGTGCTTCTGATCATGTGACCAAAGCTGCCATCTTGATTTTTTCTTTTTGCTAATCCTGCAAATGCCTCAATTTTTATTTTATAAGTTGTTTTGTTGTTGGTTCCACTGTATAATATGAATTCACTAAACTGTCAGGCAAAAGAAATAAATTTACATGAGAAGATAGATTTCTTTCTTCCTAAGTTATTAAGAAAATGCTTTAAACTGAACAAGAAGTAAAGCCAAAAATGAAGATAAAAGAATGAGATCATTAGGTCAAGTTCTTCAATCAGCTAAGGTATTTTTCAGATTCTTGCTAACTGAGTGACAAAAAGTACATCATACCTCTTCAATCACATTGCAAATCTTCAAACCTCTTGATCGCTAAAAACCTGAAATAATTTTGCACAATTTATGTGGTTTCTCTGTAACATTTCACCTTACATATGGTTTAAGACAAAATGTATATCAAAAATGTTCTTGATTATATATATTTTTTAAAATATGAAGTGTTCTAAAGCCTAGGAACTATTTTATTTAATCAATGTTGCTTAAAATACATCACATAATTTATCGATTTTCCTGAAAAGCTTCTGCTCAGTTGATTTGAGCCCCCAGTAGATTTGCTATGCAAAGCTTTAATGGAGTGCTAGTTTTTGCCTTCTTTGGCTTTCTTGTGGAGGTCTCCTGGTTCAAGACCAAAAGGGGGGGAAATGATAGGAAGTGCTTTCCTAAGTAAATCAGTTTGTCTCTGACTCAGAGAAGAGAATCATGCTGCCTCCATGGGAAAAAAAGCCCTGTCCTATCAGATCCAAATCATTTTGCACAAATCAACATTGATTGTCCATGACATCTGGGTGATGTTTTGATTTTATTTAACAGGTTTAATTTAATTGTGGTTTTATTTAACTCAGGTTATTCACAGACTTCAACTTTAAATATTAGGCTCACCTAAACTTTAAAATTCTCTAGAGAATGACCTTGGTCAAAGAATGTGACAGTTACAAAGCATGTTTTAGGTCCAGGAAATGGAGAAAATATTAGAAAGAAACATAAATGGACTCTGCCTTAATTCTCTGGGCTGTAAAGGGAAGGGACAGGAAAACACATGAGACCTTCAAGATTATGTTACTATAATCTGAATGAATAAAGTATAAATCCAGTATTTCTTATGAAGTCTATTTCCTGACCTAACATAATTTCGAAGGACTGAAAATAATTCAACTTAAATATTAGAGTATCTCGAACAATCATGTTATCCATATGTATGCCATAATATGTGCCTTACTATATTGAAAACTGCTACCTGTAAAATATCAGTGCAATTAAGACATACTGTGTGTTAACTTAATGTAATCTGATTTAATAATTTAATATGGTAATAGAACTGAAAATCAACCTCTATCTGTGGATTGTTTGCAAAGCAAGGTATATGTGAAAACATCTTGACCTTGAAATACTCATTGTGCAAGAGACTAATATTTCTTGATAGATATTGCTTTATTATGGAAGAGCTTTTACTGTCTGGAAGCTTCTCTTATTGTTTAGTCATAAAATATTTTCACCGCATAGTATGCATGCATTAGGTCTAGCTACGACTCTGTACCTGTTCAATTAAATTCTTATAGATTTGTTTGACCATAGTACAAAATCTACTATTCAGGTCAATCATACCTTCTACCTATTATATAACCAATGAGATATTTGAATAGTATCAAATCTATACTAAAAATGTAGTAAATCTATTAACACAATTTTGTCTAGTTCAATATATAATCTAGTATATTACAACAGGGCTGACTCACTTTTTAATAAACATTTAACAGGTTCACTTTCTCAACAAGGAAAAAGTAAGGATTTTAATGTGAATTCTACGTACAACAAAAGCTTGGAAACAAGAAAGCAAATGTAAAGAAGAAAGCATTAATTATTTTTAAAATCACATCATCTATAAGCCAATCTCATGATTAGACTTGTCTGACTTGATCATTCTTGAATAATTTAGGGTTGGCAACTCTGCACCAGGGACTGTTTCAGTGCTAGATTTTAATTTGAAAGAAATCTGTTTAGCCATTTGTTTTAATTAGAAAACCATTAAGGAAAAGTAGATAGGAGTTTAGAATGCATTTACTACCAGGCTAGTGATCTGTGAACTAAAAATTCTCCAACCAGCATTGATATGATAAATTATAATGGCTCCCATAAGGCTATTTGAAGATTAGGTTCTAATTCTGTCCATTTCTTGGACAGAAAAAATGGACAGAAGGTCTTGAGGAAAAAAAAGCAAATGCTATGATTCTGAAGACCTAAGTCAATTACTATCTTATGTCTGCATCTATATTTCTCTCTGCATGCTTG
>JANHFO010001909.1:49576-62349 GCA_032468095.1 Pareas carinatus | reverse complement strand
TTGAAATTCAACATATTGTAAGCTATAATTTTGTTTATTGTTGACCAATAAAAAATTTTATTATAAAAAAAAAAAAAAATCATATGCCGGTATGAATTAAGGCAACTATTCCAGTACAACAGAGAGTCAATCAATCAATATATGGCAGCACTCAGAACAGCCTTCAAAAATTGTGAGTTTGCTTATCTCAGTGACAGACTGATGGATCAGCTCATTTGCAGAGTCTGAGACATCCGACTTTAACGTGGACTCATTGCAAAGGCCAATTTGATGCTGTAATTGGCCCTCGGCAAGGCTTGGGCTACTTAAACGTCAAACCAGGCTGCAGAGTTGCTGAAGAAGTTTGCTGAAGTCACCACAAGCCAAAAAGCCACGACTACCATCATAAGGGTCAGTGCGACTCAGATAGTTCGCATAGCAGCAACCACGGCATACTGCATGTTTGAACAAAGGGGGCCTGCACAGGACAATTAGGCATTGAACTGTGCCATTTGTGGTGACCAACACCACAAATGACACTACCGTGATGTAATTTGCTGATGTTGCAAACAGAAGAAGCACCTGACCCACGTTTGCCGAACAGCACTGCCAGTCACCCACCACACTGAACCTGAGCTGACTAGGCCAAAGATGTGGAAGTCATGGAAACTGAAGGCCAACATCAGAACAACTGACACCAACCAAACACTAGTTGCCAAGACATACACTCAATGCCGAAAAAAATTGTCCATGTCCATCCACCTGGAGAACATCTCATGTGAGATGGAGGTGAACACAGGGTTGTCAGTGACAATAATATCTAAGCTGACCCTGATAAAAATTCTACCAGGGACAACAGCGGACCAATTAGAGTGTCATAAATTGAAGATTATTGACTATCAGGGTAATTGTATACCTGTTCTGGGATCAGTGTGCCTCAATGTCCACTACAATAAATTTCAGAGACAATTACCAGCAAACATCGTCGGTGGGAACCTTCTGAGCTTATTGGGCCTAGATTGATTCAACTTCCTCATTCTGGGAGTTATTGACATTCACTCTACATCCATTGCCAGCATTGAAGATCTTCTCAATGAGTTCTAGGACGTGTTCAGTGTGGACTTGGGCAAGTATGATGGGAATTCCATTTCCTTCAACCTTGACCAGTCCATAGCCCCAATCAGGCTCAAGTCACCCAGGTTCTGTTTGCCTCAAAGTCACATATTGACACAGAACTGGATAGATTAATTCAGCAAGGCATCCCAGAACTCACAGACCATTCTAAACGGGAGACTCCCATAGTCACCCCACTTAAAAAAGATGGCTCATTGCGCATTTGCGCCAACTACAAATGCATTGTAAGCAACAGAGTGCATACATGGTGCCTACTATAGAGCACTTACTGCACACTATAGGCCCGGGAAAAATATTTGTGAAATTGGACCTTGCGCAGGCGTACCAGCAATTGCTGGTAGATGGCAGAACTGCCAAGGTCCAGATCATCGCTGCGCACATGGGGGCTTTCAAATGTTACTGACTTCAATTTGGAGTTGATATCACCCCAGGAATTTTTCAGAGTTTGATGGAGTGCTTACTCTGTAAAATTCCTGAATTTGTGCTATACTTTGATGATGTGCTCATCTCAGCCATGGATGAGCACCAACTCTTAACCAGACTAAAGGCAGTTCTCACAAAACTATGGAAGGTAGGCCTCAGGGCAAACAAAACAAGTGCCACAAAGGGTGCAGGAGGTATAATTTTTAGGCTCCTATATTGATGGCACGGGGATCCACCCAACTAGTGACAAAGTGGAGGCTATTAAAGGAAGCCCCACTCCTACGGATAAGGTGGAGCTTCAGGATTTTATAGGCCTCTTTAATTTCTACAGTATATTCCTAAAAGCAAGACTTCTGTTGCTGATCCCCTGCACCCTCTGTTATCGAAATCCTGCCCATGGTTTTGGGGTCTGAAGGAAGCATCGACTTTCTCTGCCATGAAGAATTTGCTTTCCAAAGACAGTTTCCTGATACAGCATTTTGCATCTCTGCCTCTCATGTTGCTGTGTGACACTTTGCCCATGGGTATGGGGGTGGTGCTCAGCCACTGGCTGCCCAATGGGATGGAAGTGTGAATCACATTTTATTCTCATATCCTGTTCAGTGCCAAATAGAACTATAGCCAACTGGACAGAGAGGCATTGGTCCTGGTGGCTGGGGTCAAGAGTTTTAACATCTACTTGCTTGGCTGTGGTTTTGAGCTGGCCTTTCCTAGGCCTCCTGGCCGGTGACAGGCCAACATCAGCTGTGCTGTTTCCCCAACTTCTGACTATTTTTCTGTCCAGCTATGTCTACAAGCTGGTACATTGCCCAGGGATGACTTTGGGACACGCAGATGCCCTGAGCAGGTGTCCGTTGCCACAGTTCATGGAAGACCCATTCCCCAGAGCCCCAATACTCCTGATAGACTATGTAGGCAAGTCATCATGACATTGACTGAAGTCGTAAGGAATCTGCAGCCGATCCCACACTTCGTATAGTTCTTAATCAAGTGTGTAGGGGATGGGTGGGGGATCAGGTCATTGACAGGTTTGCACCATTTGTAATCCAGCACCAGAAACTGTCAGGGGATGTTTGCTATGGGGGGGAAGGGTGGTAGTATCCCAAAAAATATGAACCTGAGTATTGGAAATATTTCACGCAGGACACCCGGGTATAATGTGCATGAAAGCATTGGGCCATAGCTATGTTTGGTGGTTCAGTATGGATGGGGAAATCCAGACTTGAGTGGAAACATGCAACCCTTGTCAAGAATCTCACCCTAGCCCTCCAAAGGCACCAGTTGTAGATTGGGAACAATCCATGGTTGCAGGTCTACATAGACCTTGCTGTGCCATTTCATGGGCAAACATTCAATTCATAGTTGTATTAGATGCATACTCCAAGTGGCTGGAGATCAATTTGATGCAATTGATCATGTCCGACATGGTTATTAAAGTGCTCAGAAACCTATTTGCACACACGAACTTCCAGATATTCTGGTGTCCAACAATGGACATCAATTCACAGCCACACAATTTGAAGGGTTCCTCACAGAACTAGGAAACCGGCATGTTCTCTCAAGTTTTGGAGTTGACACATAGACCAGCTGTGCAGCCACTGACTATTGTACAATCATATCTTCCATCTGAAGTCTCCTGGGTTTCCACTTGTTCCTTGTATTCCAAGAAAAGAGAACATGAGGGAAGTAATCCTTTTTAATAATGTTTCTATTGTTACTGCTAAGAGAGAGTCCTATCCTTGAAAAATGAAGAATGTTTCTTTCCTAACAATTTTAAAAGACCATATGTGCCCATATGTGCCCAATGTGGACATATGTGCCCAATGTGGTTCTAGTCTTATTGACTAAATTCACCTAGTTTTAAGAAATAACTATGTGAACTGAATTGTACCAGTGGAATACTCCACAGGTATCACTTTATATTCTGGGTATGTATAAGTAAAGCTTTACAGTTATTTCTTTCACAATTGTAATAAATTGAGGGATAAATTTCTTTAGGTTGCATTTGTCATCTTTTATCCTTATATTTTATTAATTTTATTGTAATGTCTTTATTGTTGAAAGCCATCCAAACTTATTGAGAGTCAGGCAGCATACAAATTTAATACACTATTATTATTTAGTGAAATATATTTTTGCAGGATCCAATCTGGGTCAGTCACCTGGACCAAAGACTTTGTCTTTTGAGCTTTCAACTTGTGCTGGAGTTCTTCTTTAGGGAAATTTCTCTCTAGCAGAGTGTATGCTGTTTTGCATGTCGTATTTTTAGTGCCTGCTATCAGTGGCTTTTTAGATGTTGATTGGGGTATGTTGATGTCTGGCTTTTGTTAGCTGTCATTAGCTGCTGTTTGCTTGTGTTGTCCAGCCCAGTTCTTGATAGGCTGATGATAAATTAGTACTCTTTTAAAAAAAAAATATTTCTTATTATTTTTCAATATAAAGCGAATGCTCCCTGAGTCCTTTGGGAGAAGGGCGGTATACAAATCTAAATAAATAAATACACACGAAAAAGACAGTATAAGGCAAGTAAATCATTTTGTTACAAAATCATATCAACATATGGAATGATACATGTTAAAACCAGGACAAAAAAAGAAAAACACCACAGACTATATGAAGTAATCCTCTTCTCCCTCCTGCTTCTTCCACCTTCCATTTCTTTTAAATTCTCTATTCCAACTGTTATTCTAGATTATACCCATTTCTTGCCTTCATCCTTCTTCTCACCTCGCTTCTCTGCTGTTCTTTTTCTTCCTCTATCTCCTGCTCCTCTTCTTCTTCCTTCATCCTCTTTCATCTTAGCTTAGTTTACATTCAGCCTCACTTTTAAATTACAGAGCTAACCATTCTAATTTTTATATCCGTTCTCTAGTCACAACATTTTAATGTTAAAGTTAATATCTAAAATTTTCCATTTTTCATTTTATTGCTTTAAAAATCTTCTCAATTTCTCCATTACCATTTTATACATTTCTTAGTTTAATTCCTAGTTTTACATGGGTAATGCATCTTTTTAGTTTAACATATACCTTTCAAATCCATAATAGATTCATATATTAAGCAATATCTTAAGTTTATAATTTCAAATAAACCTTTTCCAATTTTATCACTTTTAAAACCTTCTCAGTTTTCCAGTTACAATTTTATACATTTCTTAGTTTAATTTCTAATTTAATATGGGTGATACATCTTTTTTATTTAGCATATACATTTCAAATCCATAATAAATCCATGTAATAATCAATATCTTAAATATATAATTTCAAATAAATCACCTATTTCAATTCTAGCAATTTTAGAATCTTCCCTATTTTATGTTTGCCATTTTATATGATTTTTAGCTTAAATATTCATGTCCTTTTGTTTTTCATTTCTTTCTATATCAAGTTCATCACTTAAAGTGGAAATGTAATATAATTTCCCTCATTAGCTCCACTACCCAGCTTTGCAGCTCTTATAATTCCATATTAGCCTATATCTCTCCTGGCAGATATTTCTTGCTCAAACACTTCTATAAACAGGTTTTCCTTTGTTTTAATAAGTATCTCTATATCCAGATTCTCTTTCCTCTTAATCCACAACCCTATAGTATCTTTTCTCCCAATTTCTTCTACCACTTTTTTCTGCTTAATCACATCTTTTTTATTCCGGATCTTCCTCTCCTTTCTCTCCACTGCAGAATTCAAATTACCACCTTTATGACCCTCATTATTATAATGCATTATTTTTTCAATATCCCTGGAAGAATTGTTATTTTTTTCCATTTTCTTATTTCTTAATAGCATTGTCTGTTTCAAAAATCTTCTTCAGTTTTCTTCCTCTTCTACATTGTCCTGCTATTTTTTCCATTTCAATTTTCAAGTCTCTTTTAGGCTTTCCTCTCTTTTTCTTGGTAAAAATGTCTCTCCAACAGCTTAAGCATTTCTTCCATGCGAACTAGGAACTTGTTGGCAGTTAAATCTTGTTGTACCTCATCTTTTCCTAGCTCCATTTTAACCCAATATTTTTAATTCTTGGAGTATTAAGTCCAATCTTTATAATCCAAGTTTTCATAATCAAAGTCCATAGTTCAAATCTTCATAAGTCCAATTTATAGTTCACATAATTTTGAGTCTCAAAGGTCCAAATCTTTAAGAATTTTGTTTTGCTTTGTTTTCAGTCATGCTTTATAATCCACCGTCAATTTCCCTTAATGCCACCACTCATTTTAATCAGGATCCAAGTCAAACAATCTTTATATTTATCTCAGTTAATCCACAAAAATCCACAGAAAAGTTAAAAATTCACCTTCGAGATGTCCTCCATTTTCTAAATCTCCTTAAGCCTTCCTTCGTCATTTGGCTCCTCTGTTGATTTCAGTCACCTTTTTTCAAACTCTTTTCAGGGAATGCTTATCTATTTTTCTTTCTTAATCAGGTGAACAAAGTTTTTCTTTTGTAGAGCATAGTAATACATTTTACTTATTTTCACCAGACCAGATGGTTTTTGCCATCTTTGTTTCCATCGTTGTTAGTTTTGTAATGTTCCAGGGCTCTCCCTAATGGCACTGCTTTTACAAACACTTTTTTCTCCCGATGGAGAAAAAAAGTTGAGTGGATTAAGCTCTTCGCATGACCACCCTCTTCAACCATCCCTCCAGGGTGGCCTCGGGCACTTGTGTGTCCCTGAAATGGGAGAAAAAAAGGACTTCAACAGCCGGAGCCCCGACTGCCTCATCCTTATTGGGAGAAGCCAGAATCAGAAGTCTGGTGGTAAATTGATTAATGAAGGGCCTGTTTCCCATGCTTCAATCACTTCCCTGGCTGTGTTTATACCTGCTCGTCCAGCAATCTTAGTATCTGCCAAGTTGAATGTATATCCTTGTTCATTGCAGTGTGAGGCTACCAATGAGTTTGAGTTTTCTTGTCTGACCATTTACTTGTGTTCTTGCAATCTGGTGATCAGCTTCCTCCCTGTCTGTCCAAATGACAAATGACAGCTAACAACAGTTAATGACTTAAAAGCTAGCCATCAACATACTCCAATCAACATATAAAAAGCCACTGACAATGGGCATTATAAATACTACACACAAAACAAAGAAAATTTCCCTGAAAATGAGCTCCAGCATGAGTCCAAAAGCTTGGAAGGCAAAACCTCTGATTCCAGTGATCGACCCATGTTGGATCCTGCAACATTATCCTGGGACATGTATATCCCCCCCTTATTCGTTAAATTAATTTTTGTTTATCATCTGCCTATAACCACTTTAGTTCATTCTTTTTCAATCTTTTAAAGTGTCTACATAATATTTCTTATGCTGGAAGGAACTCATGTGATAGTATGTATGTATATATATAATCACTTCTCCTTTCTATTGCATTAAAAATTACAAATTGATCATCACATTAGGAATCTTGGATAGCACTCAAAACTTTCATGCTACAGGTAACTCAAACAAATAACTTTCAAAGTCTTCTATTTTTCTTAACCTTATTAGCAACTTCTAAGAATAACTCCAAATAAAATAATAAAAATCTAGAATATTGGGTCTTGTTACCTAGAGGGCATCCAGTCCAGTCTTAGGTGACAAGGTACATTGTGCTTTTTTCAGTCTATGCAGTAATGAATAATTCATAATGCTTTTCACTCTGTGACAAGTACATTATAAAAAAAGTTTATTCAATTATCAATAATCTGCCCTACTCTATTAAGAAAGTCATTATTTGGATATTGACTATTACTCATGAATGAAGTTGTCAGTGTCAGACATTCCTGTCAGAATCCACAACTGTTTTATCAAATAGACAGACTTAGTTATTGGCATAACTAATGCAGTCTTTATTCCCTGAGGGTAGATCACCACTCTCTTCCCCATCTATCTAAAATACTGACAATATTGGTACATGAAGATATATTTTCTTGTTTTCCGTTTTATATGTATGTCATGTGCTTTATCTAGGAGGGCTGATGAATTAAAATGGGGAGGGGCCAAGTGCAAAGAAGAGGATTAATTCACCTCAGAACCATTTCCCATTATAGATGCATGGCAGGAAACAACAGTGACCATGATATGCAAATTATATCTGGACATTCCAAATAATGGTATTTATCATCTTCTGTTGCTGTTGGTTGTGTGTAGTTTGCCCAAGCACATTAAAAACATATTAGGATAGTATACAAACTCTAAATATTAACATATTTTACACCACACACTGAATGAATTTGAGTTCAAATTAAAAACCATTATGAGTATTGATGCTTTGTTCTCTTTGACTACAAATTGGTTTCCTGCATGATACTGTTGATAAAAATATTCAAAGAAGAAAACTAGAAATGTTTAGGAATACAAAAGCTACTGACTATATATGTGCATTGTTATGTTAATCAAATATTTATTGCTTCTATTATCTTCAGTTGCTAAATTATACAGGGGGGAGTGTCTAATATAATCTTGAGATACAGAATATTAGAAAACTCTGCTAGCAAGACTGCCTAGGGAGAAAACACATAGAGGAAGAAGAGACCATCATTTCAGGTGTTAGTATGCCAGAAGGTAACAGCAAGCATGAGCAAATTTAGTGCAAGCAAACAAACAAATCAAGATAGCTCAAGGGAAAGAGCCAAGCAACACTTTTTAAGATAAATACATCATCATTAAGCACAAAGCTAGAAAAATGGTGTAATCTACATTTATTGATAATTGAAAACCTTTTATTATTATTATTATTATTTTTTTTTGCTTAAAAATGAAAAATAAAACCATAACAACCAAACTTATGATTTATGTTTTTGATGATTAGATAGGAGAGAAGCTAGAAAGAAGAGTAATATTATGTTATTTTAGACAGAGAGGTTAAAATAGATATATTTATACTTATAACAGTTGTGAAGAATATCGGAAAACACTTTTCATCTTTTGTTTTCAACATTTTTGAGGAAAATGAAAATGAAATATACCGTAAAATATTGTACAAATAATTTCCCTTTAAAAGCATTTTTCTTTGGTTTCTTTTTCTTCTTTTCTTCCTTTTTCCATATTAGTTTGATAGTGGAAGAGAAATCTCCACAATCAGCAACATCATTTGGATTTCTAATATTTATCTGGCTGGGGTTTATGAGCTCCATATGATGTGACTTTTTCAGCTGACCCTGAAGAGCAGAAAACTCTTCATATATGTGCAGAATCATTTTTGGTTTCTTGACTTGATGGGGGATAACTCAGAAGCAACTCAACATGAAGTAGTACATCGTCTGCCACAGTTGGCTGAGTACATTGCTTTGGAAATCAACTTTGGAAGAACTTTGAAATAAAGCTATGAAAGAAGCATAGGTGAATTGAATTATTTCTTTTAAGCTTTGGACAGGGCCAGTATTCATCCATGGAACAGGCAGCTTGATAGAAAGGGATTGCTCTAATTCAGTTTGAGCCAGTTTAGTGAGGTGGTGATGGCTAGAAACCAGGAGACTGCAAGTTCAACTCCTACATTTGTCGTGATCTGGTCCATTTTTCTCAAACTACTTCTGGAAAACTTTGCTAAGAAAACTGCAGGGACTAGAAAAGTGCAGTTGTCAGTAGCCAAAAACTTGAAGGCGCGCGCACACGCACACACACATTGTCTTTTGCTTTTGAAAATTTCACAGTTCTGTTTCTGATGATATCATAGATACCATCTAACTATGAATTACACAGTGTTTCCCTTCCTCTCAATCCATTCACTCTTTCTTTATATATTTGTTCTGCCATTCAGTACTAATTCTTTTTTCCCCCAAGATATTTTTTATTGTAGATATTTTGCTTCAGTGTATACATTTTATCATTTATACACTTATACATTACATTTCTCCATTGTATATCAACAGTGTATTTATATTTAACAGTGTACATCAAACATATTTAGCTATTTATAGAGTACCATATACCAATTTCTTATTCGATCTTATTTTTATCTCCATAATTTCCTTTATTTCCCCCCCCTCTTTAATACATTAAATAAATTTTTAGCATGAAGAGAAACATATTAGCAATACACTAAAGCAAATCACAATAAACAATCACAACTTATTACCTATTTATGTTATGTTAATAGTAATGCATTTCTTTTAAAGTGGTTTTGAAAATATCTATGGATATTATTTTCCCCATACCATAAGAAGACATGCCACCCAAGTTGCATATCATATCCCTCCAGGTATAAGTAATCCATTTTTTTATCTATGTTAGATAAAAGAGAAATCTGATAATATAAAGTTCAATCTGATAAACCAAATCTTCCATTTGTGCTTGCTTCTTGTAAAATCTTTAATTTTATTCTCGGTTTTACTTTGCCATATAAGTTTTGAAATTAATGAGTCCAAATCCTCAAAAAAAAATCTGATTTAATCAGCATTGTTTAAAATAAAAAAGTATTCTTGGTAATATATTTATTTTTATCGTAGCAATTTTCTCCATCATCAACAATCTTAATTTTTTTTCATTTTTCTAAATTAGTTCTTATCTGATTTAATAGTTTAATATAATTATCTTTTAACATTGAGTATCTAGCTGTTACATAAACCTAAATATTTAACTTTTTTTTACTATTTGTAAATCTATTTTTCTTGTCTTTTTTGTTTGTAAGATTTTTTACTATCACTTTGGTTTTTTCCTCTATTTTTCTTCAATCCTGCTACTTCTTCATATTCTTCTATTTTTCATAGTAACTTTAAAATTGTCTCTGATGGTTCTTCGAAGATAAATACTAGGTCATCTGCAAATGCTTGCAACTTCTATATTTCTCTCTTCATGTTCAATTCTTTAATTTCTGAATCCTGTCTTATATTTCTATTTAAAATTTCCAAAGTCAACATAAATAACAATGGAGATAAGGGAGAGTCTTGTGTTGTACCTTTTCTTATTTCAAAATTCTTACTTATTCATTAAGTGGTATGTAGATTCCAGGATATGTACGTGCCTATGCATAGCAGTATATGAATACATACTCAGGAGAATAGAGAAAAGAATGGCAATGGTCCCAGGCTTTAATAATTTAGAATATTTAGGAATGGATAATGACACTGCTGGCAGCTTGCTGTTCAGCAACAGTATGGAACAGTGTATGTCCTGGAGTAAGATCTTTCCTTTGTGACCTGGCAGGCTTCAAAGCAGAGATGTTTAGCCTCCCACTGGAAGGGAATATTGGTCTTTTGTTGATATAGGAATGGAATATTTTGAACTTTGCAAACAGACTTTTAATTCCAGGTACTAGTTCAAATTTCCAGAAGCAAAATCTCCAAGCTGAAAGTGGTTTGAAGTATCCAGCAGTACTCTGCTTCAAAAACTGTCTCTTTTATTTAAAACACCATCTCCCAAATTTTGGACTGCTTCCATTTGGGAAGATTTCCTTTATGACCAATGATACCACATTTTGAGAATTTCTTCAATTCACATAATTGTCATCTGAAAAAGTTGAGTGAAGTGTTATAAATATGTGGATGATACCCAATTATGCCTCTTGTTTTGATCTAAGACAGGTGAATGGGTGGCATTCTGAACAAGTGCTTGAGCAGGATAATGAACTAGATGAGGAGCCATAAATCAAAACTCAATCATGGTAAGGCAGAGGTATTGCTTGATGATCAGTCCAGCCCTGTGCCCCCTGGTTCCCAGAGAAATCTAATTTCACTCTAAAAGAGCAGATTCAAAGCTTGGGATTGGTCCTAGATCTATCATGGTCACTAGAGACCCATTAATGACATGAAGTACCTTGCATCAGTTTTGACTAATTTACCATCTGTGATATTTTTAAGGAACAGACAAACTCATAATGGTTATTCATGATCTGATAATTTCCAAGCTGTATTATTACAGTCTGTTTTATATGTGTCTACCTTTGAAAATGGTCCAGAAACTTCTTCTGGTTCAAAATATACTTCTTAGACTGGTCACCAGAACTGACTGATCTGAAAATATTGTGCTAGCATTTTGCCAGCTACACCAACTGTTGGCCCATTTCTAGATCCATTTTTACCTTTTAATATCTAAGTGTTATGACCAGACTCCCAAACATGACAGACATGCTCATGATAAACACACGTTCCCTTTATTTAGGAGAATCAGCAGTTTCTCAGCAATGAATCTCTGAATGCTATCCAGCAGCAGAGCTTGCTCCCTTTCCCCTTGTAGGGCCTCCATCGGCAAGAGTTTGTCTTTTCTTTCACCACCTCGTAGAGGGAGTCCTCTATGAGCTCACTCCTTAGCAAACACACACACAGACAGACAGACATTCAAAAGGCTCCAACTCTTAGCGCCACAGGTTCCACAGAAGAACTCCGGTAAATACTTCTGGTTGACAGTGCAGCAGAGAGGCAGCAGATTTGGGAGGCTGCCGAGTCAAACAGCCTGACAGCAGGTAGACCAGTCCAGTTCCATGCCTGGAGCTGAAGCTAAGCTTCCCTGGAGAGGCAACGAAGAAAGGAGCTTTTCCACAGTCCTGGAGGAGGTGGTGACCACCCTAAGATTGGGGGAAAAAACTCCTCAAAAGGTTTATCTGGCTGTGCTGTAGGCTCGCAGTGTCTAGTCACAGATGAGCCAGAAGCAACAATGAAAGTGACTTGAAATCAAGTCGCAAAAAAGTGGAAGATCAATGCCTAGCCATCTGGGTGAGTTTGAAAATCTTTAACCAAAAGACTGTTACCTGAACTTCTGGTGGCACCACAGATGCTGCAAGTCAGATTCTTCGGGTCTGCCAGCCCTGCGATCTTGTTAGCTGCTTTGACAGCTGGCTAGAAAGCCTTTCCCTCGGGAGAAGAGGGAAATGTGAGCAGCCAGATCTGGGTAGGGCTCCCCTAGGCCCCTGAATTTATTCCTGGGGCTGAAAGGGTGAGAGCTCCCCAGCAAGATCTGGCAGAAGCTCCGCATCTGGGACGATTCTGCTATAAGCAGAAGGAAGCATCACGACCATCTTTGCACTAGATTTTAAAAACTATAGTATACCAGAACAGACGGAGCAGAAGTGAGATTCCTGGCAAGTATTTCTTCAGAAACTTAACTCAGTGTTTAAAAAGTCTCCTTTTAAAATGAAGTGAAGATACAAAGTATCAAAGATGGCGCTGGCTTGAGTGAAAGGGTGTGAAAATGAAAGTAATTCAAGCTTTGAAGTAATGAAAGCTCTTGTTTAAAGCGGAAGCGCTTGTTAACAGTTTAAAACTACTGGATTTTACATCTAAAGAAAAAGAAAAGACTGATTCTTAAAGAAATTTAAAGTGGTATATTTAAA
>JANHFO010001909.1:30731-49476 GCA_032468095.1 Pareas carinatus | reverse complement strand
CTTTTCCCTCCCTCCACAGGTTATCACTGATAATGCTTTATTTTACTTCTGAGGCTGCGCTTTACCCTCCCTCCACAGGTTGGCAGTGTTGTTCCTTTAATTTACTTCTGAGGCTGCGCTTTCCCCTCCCTCCGCAAGATGGCACTGTTTTCCTTTTTAAGCAACACTTTTATTAGATCTCCTCTTTGGTGTCTGGCTCTTTGTCTTTTCCCCATTTAAAGAAAACTTTAGCCTCTCGGGTAAGTTTAAAGTTTTAAGGTTTTTTTGTAAGAGATTTTAATTTGTAGTCTTCCTTCCCTCTTTCTATTTTGAACCCTTCTGACCCGCCATCCATCTTTTGCGTCTTTGGGCTTTTCTTAATTATTTTTGGGTAATAACGATGCTTTGCTTAGGATTTTCACTCGCCACTGATACTTGTGCCCGCGTTTGTTATTACCGCTTATTTCAAATTACTGGGCAATAGGGTCCAATCAAGAGAGAGTCATGCCTCTGGGTGGCTCACTCCTCTAGCAAATGCAGTTGAAAAGTCTCTTACCCATGTCTGCCCCAAAGATAGTCTTTTCCAAGTCCTTTATGCTTGCAGCCGCCTCCAGCTAATGGCCACCCTCCCGGGCCTGCCTTTGCGCCCTCCTATTGGGAAATGCCCAGTCCGCTTGAATAAGCTGATGAAGATATCGGGCTCCTGGACTGCTCCCCTTAATGTCTCCCCTCCAGGGAGCTCTTTTGAGCTTTCAAAGCCCTTCAGAGTCACGCAATCCAAAGTCAGGGATCGGAGCTTCGATCCGAGGCTTGTAACGCTCTTGGTGATTGTATCCGGAATCCAGTGTACTGGCTTTGAACTGGTGCATCTTTGTTTACCCATGACTAAGCCTCATTTTGAATTTACCTTTCAGTCAAATAAGTTGATGCAAGTAGCCTTAGCTGATTATGTTGGGAAAGTTTCCTATCATTTACCCAAAGACCCCTGTTTCAACTGTTTTATGGGTTTTGAGTTTAAGATTTTTCAATTGTTAGTCTGCCAATCCATCAAGTCTGTTGTCACTGTTATCTCTGATGGGGGTAAGACCCAGGGAGCCATCACTTATCAGCAATCAGCTACTGGCCTCTGGGAAACATAATATACAAGACAACAGGCTACACCAAAAAGAACTGAGTTTGCAGCTGTGATTTTAGCTTTTTCTCATTTTTCCAAACAGCCGCTGAATCTCATTTCTGATTCTCAGTATTTCTGTCAACTTGTTTCTAATTTGCCTGGTGCCTATATTATACCTCGCCTGGATGCTAATCTTTTATCTCTTTTACTTACCCTGCAACATCTCTTGCATAACCATTCTAACCCATATTTTGTATCCCAGGACCTTTGGCAGAAGGCAACACCTGAGCAGACAGAGCAGTCCATGTGTTTCCAACCTTATTTTCTGATCCTTCTTTCAGTCACTATTTTTTCATCAAAATGCTCAGAGGCTAGAATCCTCTTGCCATATTCCACTTAATCAGGCAAAGCAAATCATTTCTGCATGTCTCCATTGTACAGGTTTCTCTCCAATGGGAGATACTGGAGTCAATCCTAAAGGTTTGGCTGCGAATCAACTTTGGCAAATGAATGTTACTAAAGTACCCACCTTAGCCCTTGGAAATACATTCACGTTTCTGTGGACACCTACTCAGGTGCTATTTGGGCTACCCCGGAAAGGGGAGAAGCTTCTTCCCATGTCATTGCTCATATGGTGGTTGCCATTACTTCTTTAGGACAACCCTAAAGACAGATAATGGCCCTGCCTGCATCTCTGCAGCCTTCCTTCAATTTTGTACCACCTGGCATATTATTCTATACCATGGCCTGCCATATAATTACATTGGGCAGGCCATAGTAGAACATGCTAATTGAACATTTAAAGGCTGACTTTCAAAACATTTTAAAAAGGAAGGACAGCATAAGGTGCCAACATTACCATGGGTAGTGCAGCAAGTCAATAAGGTGTTATTCACTCTCAATCAGTTAAACCTTTTTTCGGTCAACTTAACAGCTTATCAAAAGCATTTTCAACAAAAAAATAATCTTCCCTCACCTCATGTCTATTACCATCAGATACCTGACAAAACTTGGCTAGGACCCGTCCCCCTTATCACTTGGGGATGAGGCTATGATGCTATGCTTGTTCCTACAGGTCCTTTGTGGATTCCAGCACATTGTGTTCGCCCAGCCAAGGATGTTGTGGCACCAGCTCCCGAACCTGGTCCTAGAAATGGCAAAGGTGACTATACAGACCGCACTGGCATGATTAGATGTCAAAGGCACATGGAATGTTGTTACCTTCCCAACAAAGTGGTCCCTATTTTTCTACTTGCATTTTTAATTGCTTTTGAATTGCTAGGTTGGCAGAAGCTGGAGCAAGTAACAGGAGCTCACTCCGTTATGCAGCACTAGGGATTTGAACTGCTGTACTGCCGACCTTCCGATTGACAAGCTTAGCATCTTTATCTCAGCCATCATGTTCCTTTGCAATATCTGAACTTATTCTTCAAAGCACCTGAAAGTAGGACAAGAAGGAATAGATGGAAACTAACCAAGGAGAGAACCAACCAAGAAATAATGAGAAATTTCTTGAGAGTTAGAACAATCAGTGGAATGGCCTGCCTTTAGAAGTTGTGAATCTTCCATTGCTGGAGGTTTTAAAGAAGAGATTGCCATTTGTCTGAAATGGTATAGGATCTCTTGCTGAAGCAGAGGGTTGGACTAGAATAACCCCAAGTTCTCTTCCATCTCTGTTATTATTTTCTGTTATTCTGTTACCTGAACATTAAAATATTATAATAAGGTCTTCCTCCAAATTCTGACACCAGAAGAGTGATGTCACCTAAAAAAAGAGGATGCATTTTTTATGGTGGTGCCCTATATATGGAATGTCCTTTCCAGGTGATTGACTAGAACCCACATTGTCATAATTTTGAAATCAGTGAAGATATTTTTAATTTCTACAGGCTTTTTAATTGCTATAAAAATGTTATTGTGTTAGCTTTTGACAACTGCTTTGCTGCTGTCAAACTTTTATAGTAACCTTTTGTATTTTTAATTTTTTTTACCATATGTGTTTTAACTATATTTTAAAATATTCAGAGAGCTTAGCTATTGGGTAGGATAATGTTTTAAAGATAAATCAATGAATTGATGGATAACATGAAGCATGGTAAAATCTTTTACTTTAGGTAAGGTCAGTCATTGGAATTTTGAATAAGATTTATATAATGTTCTGAAATATCTTACTTTTAAAATCATATTATCTTGAGAAAATTTATTAATGTACCTGACTACTTGTAAAAGAAACGTATATCAATGAACTTAAAAAGACAGCAATTTTATGAATCCCACTTAAACTTTTATAATAGGATTATACCGCAGAATCTGAGGTCTAGGACGCAAATAAAAAGGAGAAGGAAAAGAAGAAAGAGAAAAAAGAAGAAAAGTTTACTTAACTGGAAATATTATAAAATTAGAAATATAAAATAGTTTCTTTTTAAAATTATTTTTTAAAGTGCAAAAGTTTTGCATGTCTAGATCAGTAGGTCACCTTGTTGTATTCTTGGTTCAATAGGCATTGTAATTGTTGCAAATGCGCACTGCCTTGTTTGCCTTGAGTGGCATGACTATTGATGTTTTCCATGCCCTACTATCAACTGGTTCAATTACACCTGCATTGATTTTGGGTTTGAGGGCGAAAAACACTCTGTGAGGCTTGATCCGCACCGGTACTACAGTCAGATCAAGGTGGAGAGTGATTGGTGGGCCCTTGTATTGCCCTAAGTCAGAGCTAAATACTTCTGTGTGCTCCTGGCATACTGCTGCCAGATCCTCTACTAGCGTTCTGTGAATGCCTGTCACCTGGATTCCCAGGACATAGAACCAATCCAGTCCTGTAAAACTCATTTGGTTGCTGCTTGACTTTTATCGGGTCCTTGGATGGATCTACAGGACGGGCATCTCCAGAGTGGTTCCTGCAGATGGAGGGGGGAACGTGGTTCCTTCCAGGGCTTAGGTGTCTGTTCTTACCCCTATTGGTTGTTGAGCAGCAGATTCCACCCTCATCATCACTGTTGTACTCTCAGTTCAGTAGGCATTAAAGAGTCGGGTTGTAAAGATAATAATGGTTTTATTGTAGACAAACAAAAGCATACTATATAACCAGCAGAATCACGGTCAAAGTCAGCAATACTGCTGCGCAACAGGCTTATCTACAGAATAGCCTCTAGGAGGGAGCCAATATGCAGTTAGACATTTCCCCATGCTAGCGACTACTGGAGACAGGCAGTCTGGGCCTGGTCAGGCTTCAACTACTTTAGGGCAATGACTAAGCAGAACAATGTTAAGCTTAATACATTACATATCTGCTGGATGAAAAATCACTCCTTGGAAGATTTTTTTTAAATAAAACTGTATCTAGGCTTAATATAAACAGCTGATGATTAATATGAACATGTAAAAGAAAAAAAGCAGTTGGCTCAAAGTCAGTTTTCTAAAGCTGGTCTTGAAAGCTTAAGAATCTTTAAATTTATATAACTGGTCTTTACTCATGCTGTGCTTAAGTCATTTTTCTCTTTGATAACTCTGAAAAGTCTTTAATAAGTGGAAATTTCTGTAAGGATGAATAATATTTTGCATGATCCTTTTGATACATTTTATATATATGTTTAAATAAGGAGCTTAAAGCTTTAGTGATCAATTAGTGTATCTGGCATATCTTTAATGGGGTAAGAAAAAGGAGAAAAAGGGAAGGGAAAGGAAGACAGGAAAGGATAAATAAGCATTTATGGTACATCCTTAGTATCTTTCCATGATAGTTTAACCATGACAACATCATCCAAAACATTGCCATCAGAACTTTAATAATCTTAAACAGGGAATAAGGACATACTCTTGAATATATAATCTTTTTTAGACTAATGACCATACTTCACCTTAGAAGCAGGGTCAAGATATGAATTTACTGAATGTGAGGGTTTAT
Organism: Pareas carinatus; assembly: GCA_032468095.1. Classification (NCBI taxonomy): domain Eukaryota; kingdom Metazoa; phylum Chordata; class Lepidosauria; order Squamata; family Pareidae; genus Pareas; species Pareas carinatus. The sequence continues at coordinate 44,476 of JANHFO010001909.1, read as the reverse complement.
TTCACTACAAATAATTAAATGCATGTTATTATACATATTGAATCCTTATTTACCCATCCAATGAAGACCAGGGAGCAATTTTGTCAAGAGACATTAGAGATTGCACTGAAATCTCTATGGACCACTTGAAGATTGCAAAACTGCTCTAGAATGATATGGAGAGTTGAGGCTCAATAGAAAGATGGGAAAGGCATAAACGGATGTCCCATTTCAAATATGCAGCTTTGATGTACTGCTTTTGTATAGCAACTCAAAGGGAGAGCAAGAAATAGAATTCTACAAAGCAGCATGTTAGAAATATTTGCCCATTAAAATGGCACTCACTGGAAATACATTATATAGAAGCGCTTTTATGTGGACTACTGTGCTACTTGAAGTCCTTTATTGGAATGAATGTGACACTTTTTCAATTGCTCCCCAATGGACAGAGGACGTAAATCATGTCTAAGCTAATGAAGCTTCCCTGATTTACAATTAAACATGCTTCCATTAAAATTGGCCTTTTGATTTCCATGGATGAGAAGTAAGATGCGTTGGAAATAAATTACATCCTTTAATTTACTGTCATGCTTCTTCTGTATTACAAAAGATACGTTGGATTCTGTGCATCTTTATTAGCTTTACTATAAAATGAGGATTAACAGGTCTGGATTGTAAAAATGCAGAGAACCATGTTTTGTAACTCTTTGTTGCTGGCTTAGGGGTCTTCCTAAGTTCTACCACCCAGAACTGGTAGCTGTAATAAGCTAAAGCTCATTCCATAAAATGGTGGGTAAGCGTGTTTGGTGGAGATAAATTAGGCCATAGTAGAAGAAGTGAATTTCCACCATTAGCAAACAAAGGAATGCTGTGTAATTAGGTCCAGCACAATGGAAGTGTAACCATCTTTCATATTTGCAGAGTTCGTGCAAGCCTTTCAGCCTTCATTAAAGCAAATATCATTGGAACATGTGAATAATAGGATTAATATAGCTTTAGCACTTCTAGGTCACTTGGCAGTAGATCAATCTCCAAATGTGAAGCATATTAAAAGGCTTATAGATTAGCAATTAAGTAGCTTTTTCATGACCAAGGAATAGTTCCTCAAGCTTTGCTAAAGGTTAACAGAGATAGGATGCTGATTTTTCCAGTTCATATTCCATAAAGAGTCCTAAGGTGAGTGAATTTATGTGTGGTGTGATGGGAACAAAATGATTCCTGCAACATCATTTCTGAGTCTCTTGGTTTGAGAGAGGACTCAGTATGTGATATACTGTATTAGAGAAATGCACTTGCTAAGATTTTGACAATATTAATAACTGGCACTTGAGAAGCCTCTTTCCGTATTCACCCTTAGATTTTTCACCTTCTAGCCTGAATATTTTTAAACTTTATTTTATTGAAGTATAGGTGCCTTGGGTAGATCCTTGAGTTATACGGATTTAAATAAATAAGAATGTACAGAGGGAATAAAGTTGGGACGTTGTGCCTGTAGAACTATTTTGTCATCCCAGTATTTAAGAGACTAACACAAGGAGAGATGTGCTGCAAACATCTGGACAGGAGAGAATTTTTAGGTATTTTCTGGATTTCTGCAACTCAGCTATTTCAGACCTAAATTAGCACTCTGTACAGAATAAAGCACTGCACATTAAAGAGGAATATCCACTATCAGTCTTCTCTTTGGAATGAGAAGAATAATGTTCTATCTTACAAACAGGTCACCTTTGCTATTATTAGGAATATGCTGCCTAATTTTTTTTAGCCAAATAAATACATCTGGAATTAGCAGTCTGTATTTTGCAAGATTTAATAACTTCCTCTTAAAACCCAGAGTAAGGAAAAAAACACAAAGCAAATAGCTTTAAACATAATGATCTATTTTAGTTGAAAGGTCATCATTCCCAAAAAACATGACAACGATACATTTGCTACAAAACAGATGTGTCCAACCTTTTGGCTTCCCTGGGCTACAGTGAGTAAAGAGGAATTGTTTTGGGCCACATATGAAATATATAATTAATGCATATAAACACACATAATAATATTAAAAGAATACAATCTTGGTGGGGCTGCATTACTAGGTATTCCCATTTTTCCAGGTGTCCATAGCTTCCAGGGTTCAAATTAAATTTTGGGGGAAAATATAACGGAGGGTTTTTCTTCACTTTGAGCTTTTTTAAAAGCGTTATGTGAGGAAATTCAGTCCCTGAGTAATAGACTTTTGGAGACTTTCTTATAGATTTATTAAATTTATATGCCGTTCAACTTGCTGTCATAAGACTCTGGGCAGCCTGCAGTAATAAAACAATATAATAGATTAAAAAACAGTAAGACAATATAATATTAACATTAACAAATAAATAGTTAAGCTATCTGGAGGTACTTTACATATATGTATAGTAATTCAGAGAATGTGAGTGATAGGAAAACAGAAATTCTAGTCCAATTGTAGCTATAAGCTGAGAACTACTTGTAATAAATGCTTGATTTTTAGGACCAGAGGGAAGATAGTTCTATTTTTTTCTAACTCAGATATCCAGATTTTTAATAAGTTATTTTTTAAATAAAGAGTTTAACAGATGCTTTCATTTGACTGACAAGAAGTGAGGGGTTTTAGGTGCAATATGACAATAGCAGGCATGGCATTCATTAAATCATTTATTAGAAAATAGCATATTATGTTTTAAATAGGATCATTCACTTAAATGTATATGAATGCTTTGTAATATTAGCATCTCTTTCTGTCTTTTCTTAGGCTTGGAATTGGCTTTGCCAGCAAGTTATACATGAAAATGCTGATTTCCCTGTCGTCCAATCAAGTTCATTATAGTTATCAATCACTCATCCTTTTCAGTTCATGCAGGGTATTTTTTTTATGTAGTGCAATCATCCTCCCCTCTGCATTAACTATTTATTTAGTGTCAGCACTACAATACCTCACCCCATATAATGGATTTAGGAAACAAAGGGACAATTGAGAAACATAATTTAACTACTCACTTTAGCATCATTCTTTCTCATCATATTTGCACTGTATGTTGTGAGATGAAAATTATGTTATGAAAGCTCATATTGCATTATTTCCTTCTTCTTAAAGACAAGAAGAAAGGGAAGGGGAAATGAAAATATTCTCAGGCTGTGGTTGTTGTACTGACAAGGAAAAGGAGTAGCTTGGAAGGGTGAAAAGGAGTAAATAATCTTTGCTAGCATTTTTTGGCAATGGAGAATAGGGGCTGGCAGCTTCGTTAACAGGGAAATTACCCAGTCGATTGACTGATGAAGGACTGAGACTTGGAAGAGCCAGGAAGAGGAGCAGGTGAGAAATATAGGCTAGATCAGAGGTCCAACTCAAAATCAGACAGAGGTTATTGAGAAGAAGCTACATGCTCCAGCTGCTACAAATGTTTGTGAAGGAAGAAAGATTAGTTTATCTAAATATATTCTGCACCTGTAATGGGTTAGACTGATAGATTATCAGCAAGCTCTCTCTGAGAGATAATAAGGAGTTTCATACTAATAATTTCAATAGTTTAGTATTGTTTAAAGTTATTCCTACACCTTTGCATAATTGTTTGCAGAGCTGCAAGGTTATTCTTTGTTTATGATAAGTAGTTACAAGTTCAGAATTAGAGTTTTGACTTTTCTGCAAGAGGGCGTGGAAAGATCACTCATATCTACCCCAGGCAGGAGATTCTTCAAAGATATTCTTTAAAGTTGTACAGAAAATTACTTTTCAGATGAATGGAACAGTTTCAGACAAAAAGAATGTGGCAACATCTATACCAGAGGTCCCCAATCCCTGGGCTGCAGCCTAGTACCAGACTGTGGCCCATTTGGAACCAAGCCGCACTCTCACCAGGCGGGTGAGAGTGAGAGTGTGCGCAACTTCATTTGTGCAAGCAGCAGGAACTCACGCTCATACACGAAGTGCCATTTACATGAATGGTAGATGCTTGCGTGAGTAGTGGGCACTTGTACTTGAATGGGAAGTTTCATTTGCATGGGTGGAGGGTGCTTGCACTCACATGGAAAGCTCCATTTCCACTAGCATGTGCACCCAACTTCTTAAACCCAGAACACAATCTCTGTTTTTAAATTGGGAGGTACCTGAAATACTTCAGAGAGCAAATTTAGATGTCTGGTACATATGTATATATTGAATAAACATGTAAATATACTTCAAGCATGGTTGCAGAATGGTCTGTGACTCTGCAAATACCCTTTATGCTGATCATTAAAACAGATTCCATGTATGATTGAACAGATGATGCTTAAAGATTCACATGTGACTTCCGGTTTCCGGCTACTGTTGAACGGGTGAAGCGGGGGGGGGCTCCCACTGCTGAAGCCCTCCTTTCCTCTCTCGGAGGCTGTAAACAGCCTGAAGGACAGCCCAGAGAGCTGACTGAATGAGGGGGTGCAACAGGGGGTTCTGTTTGATGGCGGCCAACAAGATTGCCCCTTGTTTTTGACTCTTTTTCGCCGAAAGAAGAAAGGGCGCTCAGTCGCCATTAAGGCAGGAGCTGGAGATGCCGAATCTTCCATCAGGGCGGAAGCAACAAGCTGCAGAAACCATCCAGTCAGATGAGAGAAAGAAAGAAGTAAGTGACTCACCCCCGCCTTCCTAACAATTAAAACTAATGGGGACTTAAGCTACGGAGGAAGTGGAAAAAAAATCCTTTTTAAAAATGGAGGATAAATGGCAAGATGAAGAAGCTTTGACTCTTTCACCTGTTGATTCCAAGAGACTAATTTGGCAAAACTGATTCTTGTGAACTCCTGACTTAGAAGCTGACTGAAAAAAGTGGAGACTAAAAAGGGAAGGCTATAAATAGATTGTAAACGTGTGGCTTACAATGGAGAAAAAAATAAAAATAAAGAAAAGGACTTTGGGGATATTGGAAGATTGCAAGTTTTGGATTTATAACAGTAACAATTGACTAAAAGGAATTGGATTATATATATATAAAAAAAGATATTGGATATAATTTTGTAGAAGGGAAAGAGAAGAAATGGGACAAAATGGAGGCGATGGATGGAGAGAACAGAAATGAGACTTTCCTTCAGAAAGAGCGAGATGAAATAATGAGACTGTTGCATTTATTGCTCCAGATTAATGAGAAAAAGAGACAAAAAGTTTGAAAACTTTGAAAAGATCTTGAAAGAGAAAAAAGCTGTTGGACAATTGAGAAGAAAGAAAAGTTTAAGAAATTAAACAAAAACCAGAAATTAAGAAAGAAAGACTCAGCGTTGTTAAAAAAAACATGAAGAAGGAGAAATTAGCCATCACTTCCAAAGAAAAAAAGAGGAAAACACACCAAGATAAAATAGGCAAAATGAAAAAAAATTGCCTAGTTCAGTGGGGAAGGTAGAAAAAAAGACCCGGAGGAAAATAGGATTGATTAAGCAAAGAAAAATGAGGAGAGAAGTTAGGAGAAAGGATACTGTTAAAGGGGGATGCATGAAGGAGAAGTTTATATTGGATAAATATAATGAATTGAAAGATTTTTGGTTTCCAGAGGTGTCAAAGAAAAATTATTAGTAAGGAGAGGTATTGGCTAGTAACCAGAACTAAGAGTGGAAAAGGTGGGTGAGATGAAAATTAAATTAGATTACATTTATATTAAATAATTATTTAAGATTTCAAAAATTAAAGAAAAACCCCATCACTTATAGTATATCAAATGGAACTATAAGGGATATTTTAAATTTGGAACGTATGAATCATTTTTGATTGGGAATATTTAATATGTCTATAAAATAAGAATAGTATGCCAAAATGTATAAAGGTTACTAGATTGATGATTATACGGGAAGATGATTTATGTAAAATGATAAATCTGTTATAAGTGTTATTTTGGATATGGAACATATAAAAGAAGAACAATATGTAAAAATGCATAAAGGGTTACTAGATGATTAGAGGGCAAGAAGATTTATATAAAACAATTAATATGTCATACATATTATTTGGGATATGGGATATATGATATGTTAATTATTACTATTGTTTTTTTAAGTTGGAAATGGTGAGAAGAGAGTAATGAGCAAATAACTGGAGGTAAAAGTGGAAAGCTACATTAAATATTTGTTTAAGATTTAAAGATTATATGTATTAAGACAAATTTGAATTAAGGTAGGTATAAAAAATTCACCATATGTAAGAGATACTGTAGATTTGAAATGTATGAATTGTTATAAAAATAGAATATTTAACATTTATATAAAATAAGAATAATAAGTAAAATATACAATATGCTAATGGATTGATGATTAAATAGAAAAATGAATCATGTAGAATGATTAATTTACTATGAATATTATTTTAAGCTCGGAAAACATTGAAAGGTTGATTATTATTACTGTAGTTTTTCCCTCTTTTTGTTTCTGCTTTCTGTTTTATTTGTTATTTTTATTATTTTGGATTTGAGAAGTACGAATTAATTTAGATTTGAAATATATGACAAGCAATTAATAAAAAAGGCTTAATAATTATATAGAGTAAAAATGGTAAATATATAAAATATTAATGGAATGATGATTAGATGAAAAAAATGGACTATATAGAATGATTAACCTATTATAAGTGTTACCTTTGTACCCATTAAAAAACTTAAACAGTAATTGATATAAATAAAATATTATTGGAAGGTAACTGGATGAAAAAACAAACTTTGTAAGAGAATCACAGTCACTTTGTAAGAGACTGGATGGAACTAAAGATATAGAAAAGAAGAATGAAGGAAATAAAAGAAGAACAGGAGGAAGAAGGAAAACAACAAGAAGAGAGGTCAGAAGAAGAAGGGAAACAATAGAGGGACTTAATTTAGAACATTTGTCTGGAATTTGAAAATGTTATTTTATTTTATTTCGTTGAAACAGAATAATGTAATTGTTTGAATTTTTCCTTTTTCTCTTACCCATTTTTGTATAAAGTGTGTAAGAAAACCTAATAAAATACTAAAAAAAATAAAAAATAAAAACAATTCATTACTCTGAGCTCCAGGTGACTCATTTTGTGAACATTTCAGCACCCAAAATAGCAAAACAAGTTCGATTTTTTTTTTTAAGTATGTTAACTGTCTCTTTGGTTTTTTGGTATTTTTTGGTATTCAACTACTACATAAATACACCAGTGATTTGGTCCGTAGGAATTTGCACAATGACTGAATCAGAGTACTTAAAAAAGACAATAATAAGCAATAGATCACTAATATATAACAGTAATGTTCTTTCCTCACTAGAGCCAGTTTGGTGTAGTCATTTATTTTATTTCATTTATTTATATAACTACTCATCTTATATTAAACTCTAAGTAGCTCTCAATTAAGAATTAAAACAGTATCATTGAAACGATATTAAAACTATTAAAACTATAAACTTTTGATTAAAGCATCAAGCCAGAAATCAGTAGGCCATGAGTTCTAGTCTTGCCCACAGCACAAAGCCAGCTGACTGACCTTGAGTCAGTCATTCTCACTCAACCCTAGGGAACTGGCAATGGCAAACCACCATTGAAAAACCTTGCCAAAAAAACTGTCAATATCTCAGAGAGAGAGAGAGAGAGAGAGAGAGAGAGAGAGAGAGAGAGAGAGAGAGAGAGAGAGAGAGAGAGAGAGAGAGAGAAAGAGAGAGATTGTCTGTGTGCATGTGTAAAATTCACTTTATTAGGTTTAAATATGTTGGAAATGAATCAAACAAGTTAACTACAAAATCTCATTGATCACAACTAATGTTCTCTTGATCCAAAATCAAAGGGATATATATGTTAGATGTTTTTCAAAAATACTTTTAGCACAGAAGTTTTTAATTTTATGTAACAAAAGGGAAAGTATAATTAACATGAAAGGAGTTTAATGAGTCATGATACAGCTAATCTTTGCTTACATTCAGTGACTATTGTAATTTATGATGGTGCTTGAAAAAGGAAATTTATTACCAGTTATGACTGTCAAGGTGTCAATAAGTTTGATTCAGGCTCTTGGCAACCAGAGCTCATTTACAATGGTCACAGTATCCTGTTGTCATGTGATCAACATTTGTCTCCTTCACAGCTAGTTTCTGACAATCAAGTCAGTGAGTAAGCCAGTAGAAAGTTGCAAGTGACATGACGTTGTGTTTAAAGACTGTGGATGATTCATTCAATAACCATAGTTTCTTAGATCCACGGCTGGTTATTTGCCTATTGTAAATAACAGTCTGTGAAGTTCTCAGCGGAAACTGATCTACCTGATGTCGTTTTTAGGTCATTTATCTTTTAAAATTTGACCTCAATCAAGAAGATAAATACTTATGTTACTTATGTTCGCATAGTAAACATGTTGACCTACACTGCTAAATAATCAATTATATTTGGTTACGCAATGACAACATTGGGGAAAGTGAAGACTTCTTCATTTTAAATTGAGAACAAGAAATGTATCTCTTCTGTATTTTCACAAATGCTGCATTATTCATCTGCGTTAAGACTTGCACTCTAATCCAGCTATATTTGTATGACATGCATAACATATTGGAAATAAACTATGGCACAGATTGTGACTTTGAATACACTTCCAAGCACATTCTACTCCAACTAATCAATAGCAGAAATAAATTTTGTATCTTTTTAATTGCTTTTATCTGTCTAAAATCATAAATTTGAGATGGGTAGCCATAAAAATTAAAATAATAAATAAATAAAAAGATTTAGAGTCTCTTCCTCTTAGTCAGTCCTGTTCAGTCAAGAAAAAACACAGACAAATAGATTTTGCTTGTTTTGCATTTGTGGATTGTCTACTCACAGTTACTCAAACCTTGAATAGCCCAAATGTACTACTGTAATGTGTCCTTCATGAGGCTACCCTTAAAGAGCATCCAGAAGCTTCAGCGGGATATGGTCTTAGATTGTAATAAAAAATTTGTTTGTTTGTTCATGTACTAACTTTAGAGAAGTGTATTTGATTATATATCAACAGTTTAGCAATAAATGTTCATTTTGCTCTTTATATATATATACACAAAACAGTGATGCACAGAATTTATTTTTTTTGTAAGGTGAAATTAGCAATATAACAAAAATGCTCTTTTCATGTTGCTAATATCTTTCTAATAGAATCTCCTGATAATACAGATAAATATAAAACACAATGGAGTTAATATTAGGGGCAATTTAATAACTGGTCTGGTTCTTGCCTACTGAATAATAGTGGTGACGAAGGTGGAATACTGCAGGGGAAAGAGCAGCTGCTAACCAAGAGATTGAAGTCACTGAGTGATAGGCTGGGTAACGAAGCCCCAGCATGGCTAACCCTCACCCCCGCCTGCCAGTAAGCCATACTGAAAACAACCTGAAATCTCTGGGTATTAGACCAGGTAAAAAGTCCTGTTGGGACCATGCTCCCAGCCCTGCCTGTCAGTAAGGCAGATTGGAGGCACAGATGCACCTGAGGGATCCATCCCCAGGACTCCTAAGTGCAGCCCAGCTCCACCCGCAGTAGGACAGGCACTAACCAGCACCACAGGAGCCTTCTCAAAATGACCAAACTGGGAAGATTCAATGAGCTCAACATTACTCAACCGGAACAGTTGAATTCATACGTCTCCCAAATAAACAAATATCTCTAGGCTAAGCAGATCACAGCTGATGACATGAAGGCAGCAACTCTGTTATGTGCCTGTGGACAAGCCTTTGATATTGCTGAAAACTTGATAGTAATGTGAGTTCCCTGATCTGGAAGATAGTCTCAGAGACAGTCTCATTTGGGACCTGAGTAATAGGGAATTACAGCAGCACCTATTTGCCATGGAGAAACTGACTTTCCAAGAAGCGTTGAAGGAAGTCATGGCAGATGAGGCTGCTGGATGGGCCATGAAGACTCTCCAGTCACTAAAAACACACACCAGTCCCCAGCAATCCACCAAGGGACCACAGAAGACTCAGGAGAGGTCAATGAGAGTGACAAAATCAACTGCTTGTGGAGAGAGCCACGCAGATGACCATGTTCCACAGAGCAAGCAACTCTACCACAGAGCTGTGCAAGCTTCATGGGACAACATGGAAGAGCGGAGTGCAGAGTCCACACAGCTGTATGCTATGCCTGTGGGAAGCAAGGGCACAATGGCAGAGTTTGCAAAGGTTGTCAGTGTAAAATAAAACCTTCAACACAACAGCACAAGTGGAAGGGTCCCCCGTAACAGAACAGAGTTGAATACTCCTTGGAAAGGCATAGCATCCAACACACAGGGGCCCAACATCCCATCAAAGAAAAGATAAAACTCCAAGAAGGTCCCATGCTCCATGGAACTTGATACTGGGTCATCCTCGTCTATCATATTGTCCATGATTTTCAACCACATTTGCAAGCATAGCCAATGTAGAGTCCTGCTCAAATCATCAAGTTTAGTGCTAACTCACTTCCAGAGTCTCCATGTTCCGATAAGTGGTGAAGCTACCATTAGGGTACAATTTAGAGAGTTTGAGGGTCCCCTTTGTGTTGTGGTCATAGAGGGGCCAGGCATCAGCCTCATAGGACTGAACCATCTAGAAGCAATATGTCAACAATATGCTGGCGTATTCAGTGCTATGCTGGGACAATGCGAAGAGGCACCCATTTCACTCAACCTCGATCCAGCAGTAACCCCAATCCAATTAAAACTGAGCAGAGTTCCCTTTGCATTGAAGTCTAAAATTGATATGGAACTAGACAAGCTGATGCATCAGGGAGTACTCCAACCTGTGGGCTGTAGCCATTGGGAGACTCCCAAAGTGACCCCAGTTAAGCCTAATGGGGATGTTAGCATCTGCGCAGACTACAAGTGCACCATAAACAAGGCACTAGAGCAGCATGCTTACCCTGAACCACTGGTAAGCCACATTCTCGCCCGGGAGGTCGAATCTTTGCAAACTAGACCTCACCCAGGCCTACCAGCAGCTGCCAGTGGAGGACACTCCCGCAGAGGTACAGACAATAGTAGCACAAAGAGGTGCTTTCTGAGTGCGCCATTTGCAGTTTGGGGTAAGCGTAGCACCAGGGTTGTTCCAAAGTATTATGGAATGGACATTGAAGAACATTCCCAATGTCTGCCCATGCTTTGATGACATCCTGATCACAGGGGAAACAGCAGCAGTTCTGGTGGAACGTCTCCGTGCAGTACTTCAACATTTTTGTGAGATAGGCCTAATACATAAGAAGGAAAAGTACCAGATCGGTGTGGAATCCATAGAATTCCTGGGTTTCTGCATCGATGCTGCCAAAATTCATCCATCTGAATGAAAGCTAAAGGCAATTCAGCAAGCCCCCATAGCAAAACCCAAGCGGGAACTTCAAGCATTCTTGGTATTGCTCAATATTTAGCACTCCTTCTTACCACAAAAGGCTGCCCTGGCAGAACTGCTACACTGCCTACTGGACAAACAAGCACCCTGGGTCTGGTCGAGTCCTCAAGACAAAGTGTTCAAGGCGGTAAAATCATTCTATCCTCGGACTCCATACTAGCTCATTTAATGAAACCCTATCAGTAACACTACCCTGTGATGCTTTGCCATATGGCATTGAGGCAGTACTAAGCCACAGATACCAGATGGTAGAGAGGCCCCCATCACATACTATTCTAGAATATTATCATCAGTTGAAAGGAACTATGCCCAAATAGACACAGAAGTCCTCTCCATAGTGGCTGGCATCAAGAAGTTCCACGATTTCTTATATGGATGAAACTTCACCATCTTTACAGACCACAAACATCTGTTTGGTCTTTTCACAGCTAATAGACACCACAGGTCCTGTTGCTGAGAATGCTACGGTGGTCCATTTTCATGGCCGTATACTCGTATTGGCTAGTCCACAAGCCAGGCAAGGAAATGGGCCACACCGACACTCTTAGCCGACTGCCTTTACCACAGATTGAGCTGGATTTGCCCCCAGCTTGTCGCATTCTGGCAATCCAGAATCTGCCTGAAACACCCCTACATGCAGGGGACATCACAGCTGAAGCCACCAGGGACAAAACACTTAGCTACATTCTCAACTGAGTGTTAAGGGAATGGCCAGAGGCCCGGCCAAGCTCTGAGTTTCAGCACTACACGTCTCGGAAAAATAAAGGGATGTGTGCGGTAGGGCAGCAGGGTCATCATTCCACAATCTTAGCTCCAGGGTGCTGGATTCCCTACACAAGGGGCACCCAGGAATTGTTCAAATGAAGGCTCTAGCCAGGACCTCCTTGTGGTGGCCAGGCCTGGACAAAGACATTGAGAATCAAGTAAAGAGTTGCTAGGCCTGCCAAGAAACCTGACTGGAGATGCCACAAACACCAGTGCACCATTGGGAGACCACGCACGCCCCATGGTCTCGAGTGCACATTGAACTTGCAGGCGCATACTAGGGGGCAGTATTCCTGATAGTAGTAGATAGTTATTCCAAGTGGTTGGAAGTGTCATCGATCTCATCGATAACAATGACCAGAGTCATCCGAGAGTTGTGCTGGTTGTTTATTTATTTATTTATTTATTTATTTTTAAATTTATATACCGCCCCTCTCCCGAAGGACTCAGGGCGGTGTACAGCCAGAGATAAAAGAGAAAGACCAACATACACTCTAAGCTCAAACCATCTTCTGACAATCGCTTGCCATCATTCTCCATCAAGGGGGGGGACCTTGTCGGTCTTTGCAATTTTATCTGCTCTAGGAGAGTGGTGATATACACCCTGTCAGGAACGAACAACCCAGTGTCAGCTACTTAATTCAAGTTACAGCTTGTACTCTATAAAATAATTACAGTGTAATACATTAAATTAGATTTCATTGACATCTGAAGCAAGCTGATGTCCTGTAAAAAGTTCAGTCAGCCTTCAAAATATGATGAAGGCAAGATCTATCACAGTGTCTTTCAGCTGCTCCCTCTGCTGTGTTCCTGGGAGTCGGTTGAAAAGTGGTGGATGTAATTTCATGGCTAACTCCATGCACTAAGGTGGTAAAATTGATTCCACAAGACTTTTCCCAATCCATCCGACACTAATGCTTAATTTTCTCAAGATTATGATGTTCCCGCTGGGCCGCAGAATGCACATGATGTTATATTAAGCTGCAGCTGGAAAGCTGGCCAAAACTGATGGAAAAACTGCTGGAACTGGGATGTCTTCTACTGGATGTCAGATTTCACCACAGGCATGGTGATAAATCTGTATTCTTCAGATACTCAACCATATTTGAGAACTTGCCTATAGCAGAAGCTCACAAACACAACACAGCTGGATAAGTTTCTCTATTGCGCATATAACAGGAGCAATCTGTTTGCAGGTGTTGCGCCTCCCGGAAAGGCCTGGAATCCAATCTTGTTTATAAGCCCATTCCAGCATTCAAATTCCAGGCGTCTTTCACTCACCTTTTTTGAGTCAGTAAAAAGTTGACTATTCTTCTTCTGGTCTTGAGAATTGGAGATATCTACTCAGTGTTGACATAACGGGCATGCAAAAGTGAGATGTGATAGTTTTCATCTCATCTTAAATCCTCTGTTGGTGGAAAAATAACTGACAACACAAATAAATAAAACCAAAATTAAATGTTGGCTTGTAAATGCTTATTACAATGATTATCGCTAAGACTACCACTTTTAAATGCAACCTAACACTGTACAGTAAAGCTTCCAGACCATTTTTTCTTCAAAATTATGGCCCTTTGCTTAAGATACTTTGTATATTGACAGACAGTGCCATGAATTTAAGTTGAACTCCAGTTAAGATAGTCTAGTTCAGAGGTCTCCAACCTTGGTCGCTTTAAGGCTT
>JANHFO010001909.1:9478-20817 GCA_032468095.1 Pareas carinatus | reverse complement strand
CCTCCCTTCCCAACCCATCATCCCCTGACCCCTTAAAACCTTAACTAAGAATTTATTTTAAAAAACCCTCAATTTCCCCTTGGCCAGTGAATTTGTCAATGCTGATGGTATTCAAGTGGTACTCCACATCTTTTGGGATTGCTCCCAAGGTATCTATCACCATTGGTACTATTTCTACTTTCTTTTGTCATAGTCATTCTACTTCTATTTGCAGGTCTTTGTATTTTGTTATCTTCTCCAGTTCTTAATTTCTATTCTGCTGTCTCCAGTTACTGTCACATCCACTATTACTATTATTACCTTTGAGCTGATTTGATATTAAAGGAGTATGAGGTATTGTCTCAAGAAAATCTAACAAAGTTACTGTTGTACAAGTTTTAAATGTTCTCAAAGTCTACATTTGCCACCTAGGTATCAAGTGGGTTATTTGTGATATGAGCTATACCTTTTTCTACAATTCTGTTGATTAAGTTGATTCTTAATTTGCTTTTTTTTCTGGGAAAATGTCTGCTATCCAAATATTCCAGAAATCTTAATAGAAAATATTGTGCCTCTTTGTTCAATTGTTTGCCTTCTTGGTTTGTATCCACAATGCAGAATTAAACTGACAGTATTTGGTGATGGTTGGGTTTTTTGTCTTTGTTTTTGGAGCAGTCTTAGAGTGCTCTGAATAGAATAGGAAAGATCTGTTAATTGCTATCCAGCGAGCCTGTGGGGGGAAAGGAAAAACTGTTAGAGAATAATTGAAAAGATTAAACTTGTGAAAAGTTGCAGGAAATAATTGCACAAATGAATTAGACACAAAAATTATTCTTCCAATGTTTGGTGAAAGATGACTCCAAATCAAGTCGATTTCAATCTCCTCTCTTCATTTTAAGATGTATTATTATTTGTAAAGTATCTGAAATATATTTTCTCATGTACCAGAGTTTCTGTACTTCTCTGCTTTAGCCTAGAGTTGGGCTCAAATCATGCAGAAAAAAATAAATAGAAACATCCACAAACTTAGGACATATTTTAAAACATATAATTTTGTCTTATGGGTACAGGTACAAAATCAGTAGATATTTATAACCAAAGTGCATTTGGTGCATTTTAAAAAAATATACTTAAATAAGCAACTTAAGTATCTCTAAATTTCTCTTTCTGTAGTTCAGATTTATCTATGAAAGTTCATATCTGATGCATAGTTTGGGAGCTCAATTTGCTGAAATGGGTGATGCCAAAAAAGTGACATTTTTTTTAAAATGGTCCCTTTGAAAATTCATTTAACTTCTTGAAAGGAGGAAAGAGGGGAAGTTTGTATCCAAATGCTGATAAATGAATAATCAAATCAGATAAATATATTTGTTATCACTGTAATTATATCATGTAGTTCAGGCAATATTTTTCAAATGATTTTGTATTTGATACTTTAAAAAAAATATTTCAGTTATTTTGCTCATCGACTTTCATTTTTTATTTCTTGCCTTTTCTTTTTCTTTCAGGATGTCATATATTCCAATCTTTTATTTTCTTGAAATACTTAAACTACATTCACCTTCAGTTGGCACAAAGGCTTTGGTACAAATTTGCTAAGTCTATCTAACTGCCAATTTGATGAAGGGATTGTGGTAACTTCCCAGCACAGTATATGAATAAATATTGATAGAGCTCATGAGAGATTAACTGGTCACATTTAAAACATTATAACAGATGTTCCATTTAATTATACTATTTATATTATGGTGCTAATTGAGCACTCCAACCTGGTCTTTACAGGTATACTGGATCTGTAGCTCCTAGTATTTCGAAATAGCAGTTCCAGGAACTTTAACTGGAATGATAAGATTTGTAGTCTCAATATATCTGAATGATGCCAGGTTTGAGACACTTGCTTAAGTTGTTCTACCAATAAATAAACTCATTCTATTGCAGGATACATTCTGTTTTTAACTACCTATTTTTTCTTGGCAATCAGGACAAGATTTGTGATTCCTCAGTGAAACCTGGTAGAGATTAATATTGGAAAAAAAACCACACAGGTGTTAAATACTCTGCATTTCACACCTTGGGTTTCAAGTTTCTAAAAGCAGAAAGTGATAAATGCTTTCACTTTATTCATATAAAGGAATAGCTTCAAAGACCCAGACAAGAGGCTAAGCTATGAGAAAAGATGATTAGAACATCTAGAAACTAATGAGCAAGTACAATTCTGCTTGCCATCTGTTGGATTCTTCAAAAAAGGTTTTTTTTCTTGCAAGCATATTGAAAACAAGGAGATAAGACAGAAAAAGTTGAGTAAAGTTAGGTTAGAAGTTTATTAATTTACAACTCAAACAACAATAAATGCTGTAGGAACATTTGATATTGATTAGTATGGGTGAGCCTAACCCAGTCCTGAATTTGAACGTGATAGCTGTAGCCAATTTATTGATTACATCTTTAATGAAGAAGGGATGACTTCTGAATCACATTTTCTTCTATATTCATTATTTGGACCCCGGAAGAGTTGTCTTTTATCTCTAGATTTATATCAAGCTGTAACAGCACAGTCGTCTCCTTTTCCTTTACAGTGTTGCCTGGATGTCACTCCTGATTATTTGTAAGAACTGCGATTTTTTTGACAAAAAATTTATTTTTATTTTATAATAATTTTATTGAGCAATTTCCTATTACTTGTTTATAAACTCCTCTAGATTATTTATAATTATAAGAAATAACAATTGCCCTAAACTACATCAAGTCATTGATATAACTAGCTCACTGTTATCAACTTTAATGGGTTATGGTTTTGCAGATATCAAAGACATATAATTCTCTGTATTTATTTTTTAAGCTGGGATGCCAGAATTTGAAACTAGCAACCTGAAGTCTGTGAAATATTGCATTTGCTGTGAAGCACAGCCTTTTCTTTTATTGTAAAATATTAAATTCTGCAGACCAGAAAAAAACAGGAATACAAATGAAAAGCAAACAAGCTTCATGGCAAAGAAATTTTTAGCATTTTCAGAAGAGTGATCACACACCTAGATTGCTACATGGTTAATTTTAAGTTGCAGCTCTTGTCAAATCTCATTTTAGTTTCACTATATATTAAGCAAACTGTATTTTCTAGGAAAAACCTATCTATGTGCTTTGATGTTATTTTCTTCTTTTTTATTCCATTAACAGATGCAACACATATTTCAGTAGGTAAAATAAGCCTGAAGAACCAACAAATAAGGATGCACTGATAGACTTGTTGGGTGTGTGTGTCTTTTTGTTATAGCTAGACATTATCACTGTTGTTTTCCTGTATCTACTACAATCCCCAACAGTGTGAAATATGTCTCCCTTTCTGTACCCCAAGTAATTAATATCGTTGCAATCAGGCATGTCATACAGAGTTCACATTATTAGATTTCACACTTTCAGTAATGTTGAATAAAGGAAAACAAGTTCATCCTTAGTTTGCCTTTACAGCAAGTCCTTTGCATGCTGGCATAATATTTCCTTGACATTTTTTTCTGTCAAAATTTACAGAGTGCCCTGATAAGCTTTGCTTTCCTGCACTAATACTAACAAGGTTCTGACCTAAGTCCTCCTGTGTTCTACATCATTTGCTTCTGGAGATTAGCAGGCCATGCTGAAGAATAAATGAGTTGTAAGGTCAAGAGATCTTTACCGAGAAACAACTGCTCTGTTCCTGTTCACTATGATTGCATCTTTCTACAGCACCTTAATCACTATGACAAATCCCCATCAGAGTTTCCTAAATTAATGTGAGTTATTTTAATTAAAGCAATATGTTGTCTCACTATAGGAATATTAACAAAACATTGGCCTATACTACAATAAATATTTCTGAAAGGAATATAGGCTTGACAAATTTCATTCCTTTCCTTCAAGGGAGATTGAATTTGAGATTTATATCAGGACACAAATCTTTTCTTAATGGTTATGTTGTAGTCGGTGGTTGCAAAATTCATTCATCTATTTTGTTTCTTTATTGCATATCAGTCTTTGTAAAAATAGTTACAGTTGGCCCTTACATTCAATGTTGAAATTTCTGCCCACAATATAAAAGGTTAAGTAGTATTGACTGATAAATTTAGGTCAATGATACATTAGGTGAATAAGAAGATAAAATATTTCATTCAAATATCAGAACACCTAATTTTCAAATGTAGAGACCAGACTTTCAGGTTCTTGATTGGGAGGATACCAAATGCATCCATATATTCCATGTGATATTCCTAGATTTACTTCTATAGAAAGACAGACCTAGAATATAAACTCCTATCCTCTGATGTAATATGAGCCATATTCTTCAAAACAGCCAGTCCTGAAGATTTCTCTTCTATTTTATGTGGGAGACCTAAATTAGAATCATAAAGACCAATATGGCTAGGTGTTTCATAGGGGCTATATCAGAAATTGCAACTCCAGTTTTAGAATAATAATAATAATGTTAATGCTTAGCTATTTGTAATTAACAAAATCTTAAACAATGGAAGAGAAGCTCATTTTTAATAAAATCCTTATTTTGAATAAATCTTAATTTGTAGCTTTTAGAATCAACATGTATAAATAAAACCTGTTCAGACTTAAGCTTGGGAAACAATTCCATCGACTATTTTACAATACCAGTTTTTCATTCAAGATTTTGGTTGGTGCCAATGGTCATGGTTTATGAAAATAAATTTTCATAAAAATCCTTCAAAATTAAAGCTGGAATAGGCAGTGCTTTTTTGTAAGAAAAAAGGTGCTGGAATTCACATCTTGTGATTTGTCTGTTTGGTACCCCTTAGCTGGGCTCCAGGAGTTCCTGTACCGCTCAGCGCTGCCTCACACATTACTCAGCTCTCATCTAGAATCCTGGGGTTCCCCCCACTATGCATATAATGCAAGACATTGTAGACCAAGTTACTTGTAATCCAAGGTTTTACTGCACTTTTAAAACTTGGAAAATCCATTGAAAAAAGGTGCTGTAGCTCTGTTCTGGTGTGTTCTATGACCAACCCCTCCCCCCACTGGAAATAGGGATATCAAATTGAAATCTTCAATAAACAAGATACAGTATTCAGAAGCAAAAATTGAATTTATTCTTTTTGATAAAACTTCCAATTATGACAGGATATTAGCTATGTAGCAAGCTTTTTAAAAAGCTTATCTAGCAATAGCAATAACAGTTAGACTTATATACCGCTTCACAGTGCTTTATAGCCCTCTCTAAGTGGTTTACAGAAATCAGCATATTGCCCTGAACAATCTGGGTCCTCATTTGACAGACCTTAGAAGAATGGAAGGCTGAGTCAACCTTGAGCTAGTGGGATTCGAACTGCTGAACTTACTGGCAGCCGACTGTTAACAAGTAGAATGAAGTACTGCACTCTAACCATTGTTTTTAATGGTAGGATGTCCCTAGGCCTGGTGCATAGCTGCTCTCACTAACTTTCTAGTATATAGACAGACAGACTTTTTAAAAATGTATTTATAAAATTTATTCAAGAATCAAACCAATTATAATTTCTGGTGGATAATTAGGTCCTGATGAAAAATCTATACCTGCAGGAACTATTTTTTCATAGGAAAAATGTCACCCACTGGGACAATAAGTGCTAATCTCTTAGTGGAAAAGGAGCATAAATCAGTGATTGAAGGAGGAAAACAAAGGAAACATTTAATAATGATCTGTAAGGGCACACTCACACTCAGCTGTTATTGATACTGGTCTCTGTATTCCACTTAGCTTGACAGTTAAGACCAATTAGTAGCACATCAAAGATATATTTTAAAATCACTACAACATCAGTAGGTACACTCACAGGATTCTCACTGATCATTGCTTAGTTCCATAGTCTCCTTGAACATTTTATGGTTAGATTTCCAAGTTTTAACTGCATAGTTTCAATTTCTCAGGTTCAGAAACTAACCCAAAATAATGCAAAGATTGATGATGTGCTACTTGCAGCATTTCACACATTCCGCATTAAATAAAATTTCTCTTTGAAAGTGTCCTAAATCCTAAAAGATTCCCAAAATCTAATGATATTGTAGTGTATGCAGGCTCAAGAATTTGCTCAGAGGAAATTCATCGAAGGAAATTGCCAAAATCTCATATGAACAAACAAAAGAAGGGAAAAACATCTTTAAAAGATTGATAAATCTCTTTGTTCACCTCTAATAATTGTCCAAGGAAGCTCACATCTTTGCTTTAGTTTCTACAGCTGTAAAAATAGGATAAGACTAAACTGCTCAATTCCCAGCCTTCTGTGTGAAAGACTGCAAAGACTGAAGGTTGCCCTATTAAGGGAGTCTGAATTCTTTTGTAAGATATATCTACAAGTCTTACAGACCATGAACTCTTCAATGGCACTACAATTATTTATGCTAAGACAAGTACACATGCCATTCAGTTCAGCTAAAAAAATAGCTTGAAATTTTATATTATATTTTAACAAAGCATCAAAAACAGCTAACAGGTAAAATCTGGACAAAATCAGACAAAGAAAGTGAAAAAAGAAGGTGACCACAAGCTAGAAAGGAAACAAAACTTGATTTGGTAACAAGACTCAAACTTATCACAGGACATTCCAGGGCTCCTAAAATCATTGTGGGCAATTAGGATGGACAGTCCCAAAGGGAATGGCTTTTGGCTATTTCAACTTTAATACTTTTATTGTAGGGAGCCATGAAGATTTGGAAAACTCATCCAGAAACTATCAAGACAATACAGAAGCATGATTAAATTCAGGAGCTAGGGGAAATGAATTTTAAAAAAGACTTAAAATGGATCCCAATAGCTCCTGGTATATAAGAGGAAGAGAAAATACAGGCAGATTTTCAATTTCTTATTTTGGTCTATCTCATTACATTTATAGGTTTTTTTTTATGGAGTCAGTATCCTGTCCTGGCTTATATCATAGGGCTAGTCCACCTCACAGGACTGTATGTAATACCAGAATAATATGTATGGAAAAGAAAATGCCTCCTTTGTTCTGAGTGATGGGGAAAACTATTTGGTAGATGGTGACGATAGTTCCAACTTTAGAAAGAGTTGGAACTTCTGTTGTCTACATTCGTTGTAGAATAAATAAGATGCCAATCTAAAGTGGTTAAATGGAAAAGCTGAGCAGAAGATAGTAAATTGCTCAGAAACCCTCATTTTCTCTTTTAAAATGAAAAGCACCCAAGTGAAGAATGCTTATTGAAATGCCTGATGTCCACATTGTTACTTCTGCATTGTCACCTTCAGAGAAGAAGGATTAAATGTGAACAAGGAGCTAATTAACAACTCCATCAAGATGTGCACATGCCTGAGTAACAGAGTTATTTAGGAACTGTCACCTTTGTTCTTTCTGATGGCTTGCTTTCTATTTTCAGCTCTTGCTGTCCTCTCTTTTTCCCTTGTGGTATCTACAACTTGGTCAGACTCATGTCTGGAACAATACCCCTCCCTCCTGACACTTGACAAAATCTCTGCAAATCTTGAGGGAAAGTCATCCCAAATGCCCTTGTAAGGAGATTTTTGTTATATATTATTATAATTTTCATTTAGATGGAAAAAAGCATTTGTCAAATGAACATGTTAGCTTTTTTCTTTAGACTAAACAGAACCTTCCTCCATAGAACTTACGAAAAATCTCAGAGAATCCTTGCAATTGTAATATCTATAAAAAGGCAATCTTTGCTCCATTTAAATTTAGTTTCACTCTTGGATGTAAAAGAATTGCATAACTGATTTTTCTATGAGATCATATTTGCAAGCAATGCTAGAATAAACTTTTCTGTGATATAAATGCCAGACTACTGAAGTGAATATCT
The DNA here is from genome assembly GCA_032468095.1 of Pareas carinatus. NCBI lineage: Eukaryota > Metazoa > Chordata > Lepidosauria > Squamata > Pareidae > Pareas > Pareas carinatus. The sequence continues at coordinate 13,029 of JANHFO010001909.1, read as the reverse complement.
GTCTTAAAAACAGCAATAATAGACAAAAACAACAACTACAGTATATTTACAGGTGCATTCAAAAAGACACACATATTAACTTACTTGTATTAAAAAAATGATATATGTTTTGGCAAATGAGATTTTTGGAAGCTCATACTGCAATGCCTATATTTATAAAAGCACATATTAGGACCAGTTATATATGAAGTCTGTTCAAAAAGTATCAAATTTTAATTTTTGGGTTTGCAAACAAATGAAGCACGGGAGGTGTCCTTCAGTGGAACTGTGTAGGGGACCGTCATGACGTTTTTCCCCACTTGCAAAAAGTGTCAGTCTCTGGCAGTGAGAAAGTATAGTGACTGCCTGTCAGATTTGGCAACTTCATCATGATAATGCACCCAGCCATTCTTCACATTTGATTCAGACTTTCTTGGCCAAACACAGCATTCCTGTGGTTCGTCAGGCTCCCTGACATGGCTCCATGTGATTTTTGGCTATTCCCCAATCTGAAAATGCCATTGAAAAGGACTCGATTTGAATCAAGAGAAGACTTGTGGAAGGTGATGGCCCAGCTGAGCACCATTCCAAAAGAGGCGTTTCAGAAGTTTTTCCAACAATGGCAGGAACACTGGATGAGGTGTGTGCATTACCAAGGGAACTACTTTGAAGGAGATTAGGATAAATGTATCTTTTATGGATAAATGGAATTTTGCCAACCAAAAGTCTGATCCTTTTTGAACAGTGTATCTTATGAAATGCTGTTTACATTAGGGAATCTTATATTTTAAAAGAATGTGGACACATTTTTTGAAATATTTTGTGTGAACATATATATATAAAACTGGGAAAAGTTGTATTCAGAAGTTGTACATATTTGGAAAAATTGTGAGTTTATAGTTATGTGAACACAACACATTACACATAATACATTTATATGAACATACTTATTCCTCATTTATTTGCAAAATGTATTATCCAGTTTTTAATATAGATGTGGTAATGCCAAAGCAATATTTTATGGCATATCACCATAAGATCACAGATTTTTAAAAGCCAAGAAAACAAGAGCAATGACACACAACTAAATTAATTTGGTCAAAAGCAATGAACTGATAAGAACTGAGTTGTGGTTAATAACTTGACTTGTTTGCAATTTAGAATTTAATATTATAAATCTTGACAAATGAAGATTTAAGACAAAGTGTTTTTATACCCCAAACTTTCCATAAGTGTCTAAAATTTAGAACATCTAACTTATTGAATTAAATTCTGAAAGTTAGCACAAAATTATCTTATGTGAATCATTATCTTATTGAATTGTTTGAGTTTGAGTTGACTCAGACATCTGTTTTGATTTCACAAGTCACATTAATTATGAGACATTCAATCCAGCTGGCTTTCAATCAAATTTTCAAATCAAAGCTTTATTCAACCCTATCAGACAGGCATGTAGAAAAAAATAAACATATCAGAACATTCATGACAATAGTAAATGTCATAGATTTAGGCAATTGCAATATTTTTAAGTCAATATTCAAGCTAAGTCCTACAAGGGTTATATGATACAAGAATAAAAATAAAATCATAAAACTATAAAATATCATTTGAGAGGACATTTGAAGTGAGTTACAATAAAATAGTAATAAGACACTGTAGCAATAAGAAGCCATCAAGTCTGCACATTATTAAATCAAATATAAATCTTCACCCGGAATCAAGATCAATGTTCAATAGTATAATCCAGCACACCTTCAAGAATTAAGAGGCCTTTAAAGCCAATTTAAACACTTCATTATTTATTAACTCATAATTCATTCCATTTTAAATTATGGATATATTATCATTTGGAAACACTGGAGTTGGCATTCATTGTGCATAGGGGAATTAAGAAAAGTCTAGATTCATCACACAGACTGGTTAATGACAATTTTCAGCCACATTACTAGTCTTGGGCCAAGTGCTCACTGGGCTATTTAGACTGAAGTGGCATAAAGTGATTCATGGTCTGCCATTTCCATGAAGACCTCCTTCTATTTCTTCTTTGCAATCATTCACTTCCCCATCACAGGCTCTTTCTATTCTACGCTAGTATATATTCTGTGTATACAAGTGTATTGGCATGATCTTTGGGATAGCCTTAAAGAATCTGTAAATTACATTTGGTTCATGGGTTGTGAACTATATGTTAGTGCCTGTTTTTTTTAAATGTAAATTATCTTCATTAATGATTTAGATGAGGGGATAGAAATGGAACTCATCAAATTTGCAGATGACACCAAGCTGGCAGGAATAGCCAACACTTCAGAAGATGGGCTCAAGATGCAGAATGTTCTCAATACATTTGAACACTGGGCCCTATCTAACAAAATTAAATTCAGTGTAGAGAAAAGCAATATTTTACATTTAGGCAAGAAAAACCAAATGCATAGGTATAGCAGTAATTGTGAGAAGAATCTTGGAATCCTAGTGGACAATCATTTAAATATGAGTCAGCAGTATGCTGCAGCCATGCCCCTCAAAAAAGGCAATAGATTTCTGGACTGCATTAACAGAGGGATAAATCAAGATTGTGTGAAGTGTTAGTGACACTTTATGATTGCTTGATAACAGCACACTTGGAATATTGCATCCAATTTTGGTTCCATGATATAAAAATGTTGAAACTCTAGAAAGAATACAAAAAATAGCAACAAAGATGATTAGGGAACTGGGGGCTAAAACATAAGAAGAACGTTTGCAGGAATTTGGTATGTCAAGTTAAATGAAAAGAAGGACTAGAGATAACATGATAGCAGTGTTCCAATATTTGAGGGGCTGTCACAAAGAAGATGGGGGTCAACCTATTCTCGAAAGCACCTGAAGGCAGGACAGGAAGCAATGTATATAAACTAATCAAGAAGAGGGCCAAACCTAGAATTAAGGAGAAATTTTCTGACAGTAGAATGACTTGCTCTCAGAGGTTGTGGGTGCTCTGACACTAGAGGTTTTTAAGAAGAGATTGGACAACAATTAGTCTGAAATGATTTCAGCTTAAGCTAGAGGTTAGACTAGAAGGCCATCAAGTTCCCTTCAAACTCTGTTATTCTGCTATTTTGTAAATTAAATGTTTTTGTTCAAAATAAAACTGTTGAACCTTATAATTCATTAAGTTGATTTTACCCGTTTAAGAAGCAGCGATTCTTCTTTGGGTTTAAGATGCTATTATCAGAAAAAGATCTTTTGGAATTGTTTTTCTGAATTTAGTTTTTTTATTTGAATGACAATTATGGCATCTTTTCTGTCACAAAGGGGAGAGAAAGCCACAAGACAGGATTTCTTATTTATTTATTTATTTATATTTTTATACCGTCCTTCTCCCCGAAGGACCCAGGGTGGTGCATAGCCCATATAAAAAACAATTAAAATAATTAAGACAGTTAAAAACAGACAACACATTAAGAACAATTTTATTGGAACTTTTATTTGAACATCCCAGACTACCAGCCTCGTCTTCCCTGTCCCCCTCGCAGGCTTGGCCCATCAACACCAGGGGCCCATCTTGATGACGGATCCTAGGATCAAGAGAGATG
>JANHFO010001908.1:133565-150279 GCA_032468095.1 Pareas carinatus | reverse complement strand
TTATAAGCTTTTATTCCCCCCCCCCCGCGCCTCTCGTGCAGCATTAACCAAAAAGGATTGGCCGTATTTGAACCTGCTAAATCATAAATCATGGTTTACTAGGTAATTACGTTCGCCGCCTTGGGGATAAATCGTGATACAATTAACATAAATGATGTTTAAAGGTACCCCGGTAGGATAACATTTGCCTGTTGTGTCGCTGGTTCAAAACTCGGTTAGAAACGAGGGAAACCAGATTTTAATCGATCCTCAACTGCAGAAACTTGGTGATTGCTACCTGTCAGCCCAACTTACCTCTTCTATATGAAGCTAAGTTTCAAGTGAATAAGTGAGAATTCACTTGAGTAACATTGAATGAAACAACAAAATGATCACGTTCTGCTAAAGAACTGCTGAAATCTTAGCTTTCTGGTGGACAATATAAACCCTGATTATTACCGTCACCAAATAGAACCAGATCTTTCTTTGAATGTGCATTCAAGATAATCTTGTGATATTTTTTTAGTCTTTAGAGAGATTATTACATTGTAAACATTGGTTTGTATACTATTCTTGCACCATTCCATGGAAGCTTCCTTTTATGATCTTTGATTTCTAATGACAAGTGATAAAAGATCAGTAACAAAATCTAAAAAATGGTATATGAGCTTTGGCATAATTACCTATTGCCTCACTTTCTTTGTGTTTGGGACTTTCTGATCCTCAGTAGCATTCCTCTGTACACCAGGATTAGTTTATCTTTGCACATCAGATCTAGACAAGACTTTCTTCCGACAGCCTTGTAAAGACTGATCTGGTTTTTTGCAGTTGAATCTGTGCCTCCCTGCCAATCCTCATCACAGTAAATCCATCTGCCTTTGGCTGTGGTTGTTTTTCAGCTGCTTTCATTATCTAGCTGTCCCATAGTGCATGAGTTGAGCTACTTGAAAGGCTGGTAGCAATGCTAGTTCAGCACCATCCTCAACACCATATCAAGTGGAAGATCTTTGACACCTCCCAGCACAGCAGTGATTTTCAGATGCTTATTTACTTGGGAAAATTTATATTGCCACCTACATTCTTATATCCCTTGTTCTATAATGGATATTTTCCTTGTGTCCCCAAAGATGCTTCCTTTTTGGATCAACATCCCCCAGCGGTGATTCTCTGATTGCTTTTCTCTGTTTTTTCCTGTGTCATCTAGAACAGTGGTCGCCAAACTTTTTGACCTCAGGGACCACCAAACTCATAATTTGAAATCCCGAGGACCACAAATACGATTTTTTTTTTAATTCTTCGGGATGGCGGGCCGTTTCTCCCCCCCCCCCCCACATCTTTTCACATTGTCACTGCTGCGAGGAATACCACAGGCCGTTTTCACTCGATATCAATTATTAATTAGTTCTAGCCCCAGGTCCCTGCGGCCCACTCAAATGTTGCCACGGCCCATCAGTGGGCCATGGCTCACAGGTTGGCGACCACTGATCCAGAACCTGCATACAGGTAGCACTCAACTGATAACCACAATTGAGCCTAAAATTTCTGTTGCTAAGTAAGACAGTTAAGTGAGTTTATTTCATTTTATGACCTTCCTATCTTTCTGGGTATCTGATATTCAAGGTTTTTTTTTAACTAGGTGGTCAGCTATCCTCTGAAGTTAACCTTAGTAAGTGATCAAGATGCCTACAGAGCAGGATTACATCCAGTTACCCAATGGAAAGCTTTTGGTCTAGATAATTATCCAGGTGAGCATATTTGGGATATTTCAGCATACATAAAATCTTAAATTTAAATGGATGGGGGAGGCCACATCTATATTTTTCCTTTTTCACCGATTTCTATTTTTATCTAGGATTCATATATATTAATAATCCCTTTCTTCCGGGCTCTCAGTGCCATTGGGTGAAGCAATGTCTAAAGAAATATACCCAGAAACCTAATGTGTGCAATTTGGATATGCATATGTCTTCTGAAGAAATTACTGATATCTGGGAGAAGAGTAAATTCCAGCTTCGGTAAGGCTTGTCTCTGAGTTATCTCATAACAAATTTGGTAAAACAACACAATAGCCATTGTGCTGTTGGTTCTTGATACTTTTATTGTAAACTGCAGCTACTTTTAATCCCTGTGAATCACTTTCTAAAAGCCAATATAACCTGTATTCAGTTCTCTCTCACTGAGGATTGAAGGAAGCTCACTTGGTGTTTTCAGACTTGTCAGTTCAAAGGTTCTTAATAGCTAAAACCCAGTTAATGAGCAATTTATGAAAATGATTAGAAAAGGAAGTATGCAAACCCAGAGTTCTAAAAAGTGCCCAACATGGTTTCCTAGAGCGATAAACCCCCACTATCTTTCAGTCTCAACACAAGAAGCAAATACCTGGAGCACTTGGGGACAATTTCAAGTCCTCTCATTGTCCGGATAGGAATTATCAAGAAGCCAGTCTATTCACTGATTCTTCATTCTCTACAGTTGTTGAGTCCACTTTCAACAGAGCTGACTTCAGTTTGCCATCCCCAGAAGTCATAAACTGCATTTTTTAATTTGTTTCTTTAATAAATGGGAAAATTTTGATTTACCAAGTTCTATGGACTTATCAAGTCTTATGGAAAAGAGTCTTTTTAAGAAGTCCATTGTGCAGGATAAGGAGTGGAGAAGGCCTATCTATCTTATCTGTCTCTGACATTTACATGTTCTTACTTAATGACCACAATTTGGACTAGCAGCTACCTTGCCAAGCATGATATTGTGGAATAGTAACAGGCTTACAACCCGTTACTTCCCATTCAATTTTTAAGAAAATCACCAGGATTGTAGAATGAGGCATCACATGACAATGGCTTATAATTTCTACTTCTCCATGAACTCTGCTTATTGTAAACCAGTTGTGCAGCACACAAACGGCGACCAGGATGCCGCAATGGTTGTAATTGTGAGGATTGGTCACAAAGCTTTCATGCCTTAGTAACTTCGAATGGTCATTAAATGAGGCATTTAGTAAGCACTAACTACCTGTATATGATTGCCCATCTCAAGGCATAAATATACCTATTATTCTTTTTTTGTCCTATTTTTATATTGAACTTTTTAATATTTTTAGTATTGAAGAATTATACCTGGAAGTCTATGGGGAGCCAATGTAGCCCATAAAGTAGAGATATTATGTGGACATAATAAGGAACACCCTTAATTACCTAAGTCACTGCATTCGGAATCAAGTTTCCTGATAGTGTTCAAGGGTAGCCTCATGTAGAGTGTATTCCAAAAATCCAATTGAGAGGAATCCTTCCAATCCAGCAATGGACACAATTACAGAAGGCAAAGTTTATTCCCCAGCAAATCTCTGGCAGTTAGAGAATAGACTCCACCAGGAATTTCATGCCCCACAGTCAACAGTCACCAGTAGTCCTCGATAAATCATTAGTTCTAGTCAACAATGGCGACTAGTCCTACACCCTTGTTTTCTGGAGTACTTCATTTCTTTACATTCTCTCTTTTTTAAAATCTACATGAACCCACTGAAGATGTTATCCACTGGATCAGAAAGCATCAGCATTAGTATGCTGATATATTCATTTGTGTATCTCCGCCCCAGCCATCCAAGTGAAATTGTCAAGGTGTTGTCTGAATCTCTAGAGACAGTAAGAGTTTGGACTGAGAACAGGCTTCAGCTGAATCCTATCCACAATATTCCGAAACTATCTTCCTCCCACCCATTGAATATTTTGTGTGTGTGCGTTGGATTTCTAAAAATGCAGTATAGATCACATTTCACTCTTCAAGTAACTATTAAAGCTAATTTTTTGAGCAGCTTTTTTAGAACCATATTAGGGATCTTATTTATTAATTTTTATGCCATCCATCTCGCCTATAAGGGAACTTTTCCATGTCAAACTTTTGCAGAGCTTTTTATAACTAAAGCTGCTCATGATTATGTTGTTCTTTATCTTTTTAGAAACAAAAGTGCCAGTAAACTGCAGCCAAAAAGCTTATTGGAAAAGTTGCGCTGGGTAACTCTAGGTTACCATTATAACTGGAATACAAAGGTATGCAAGGGAGAATATAACCTTCTCAATGATGTGACAGCAAATATTTATTTTTATTTTTTCTATGGATGGCACCAAGGACAACAATCAGTCACTGAGATTTTAAAAATAAAATATTCTAATCAGAATATAAACCTAAACTAAAAAAACATTTTTATCAGCCAACTACAGACAAGATGAACTCAATGAGCTTTTAACTTTTTAATGTCTGGTCTTCATATGAAACTGACCTGTTACCAGCCTTCTAAGTGCAAGATTCTGGACCCTGATAATGTAAAGACCTTATATAAATAGCCGTTTTTGTAACATGCCATATCTGCCTTAAGTCATTTAAGCATTGGCAAAAACAACAACTGAGAACAAAGTATACATTGATTCAGTGATGCTTTGAAGTTGCTTTAGGTCACTGTTGAGAAAATCAGTTTTAAGTCACGCTGCAAAATTGCTGTTTCAGTTAAAAACATTTAACTAACCTTCTTGTGAGCTACCACCGAAAGAAATTGATTCAGATAATAGTGTTCCATATTTTAGAAAGTTGTTATATTTGAGATTGCAATAAAGAAATCTGTTTATTTTCCTTCTGTAACTTTGGCGGTCTAGGCTTTAAGCCAGGTGGTGACCTAAAGTTCACTTTAGATTATTAAAACAACAACAACCTAAACTTCCATTTAAATGACTTTAAAACATTTCTTATATACTGGCTTTGTTACTTAAAAAAATCTATTTGCAACTTCTTTGCTCTTTCTACTAGAAATATTCAGCAGATAACTATACCCCTTTCCCATCTGATCTGGCTTTCCTGTCGAAGCAAGTGGCTAATGCTTGTGGATTTCCCAGCTTCCAAGCAGAAGCAGGGATCCTGAACTACTATCACTTTGATTCATCTTTAGGAATTCATGTGGACGAATCTGAACTGGACTTTTCTTCGCCTCTTTTATCATTCAGGTAAACAGTGCAAATATTTTTAGATGTATAGATATGTATATTTCACACATCCTTCTGACAGGTGCAGAAGAACCTACATTTCTAGAGATAGTAACTAGATATACCAATTAAGGTTTAAACCAGGAGTTTAGTAGCTATAATACATGAAAGCCAAAATAGTAGCATTTTATTTATTTCATGTTATCTTGATCTTTCTTTTCTCAGTGGCATATCTTATTTGCCTCACATAATTTTATCACATACTTTGATGAACTCTACCACTCAGCCCATCTACAGGATTTACCTAGAGGTCTCCAAGTTCTTTGAATTGGTGGACACATTTGAAATTTTCAGGGGCTATTAATTAATCAGTGGAACAGCTGGCCTTCAGAAGTTGTGGGGCTCCCACCACTGGAGGTTTTTAAGAAGCGACTGGACAGCCATTTATCCAGAATGGTATAGCGCAAGAGTGTCAAGCACAAGGCCCGTGGGCCATATCTGAACTGCAGCCTCCTTGGTTCCGGCCCATGGGGCTGCCCTGAAGGCAAATGGGGTGCTCCCCCAGGGCAGCAGTTGTGAGGAGGGGCGGCAAACGCAGGGGGAGCAGCCCACCATGGCTAAGGCTGCAGTGGCAGTGATCCTTAATGAAACTCAGTTTGACACACCTGGTATAGGATCTCCTGCTTGAAAAGGGGGTTGAACTAGAAGACCTCCAAAATGCCCTCCAACTCTGTTATTCTGTAATGTATACTATCCATCACATATGTTAAGATCACTTGGGTAGACCCTACTCATGAACCCATCTATAGGCCTGCTGGCAATGCAAGCACTAAGAGAATGGCCAGTTACAGAACACTGTCCAGAAGAAGGATAATGGCTCCCACTTTGTCTAGATGGCTTAAGTAGCTTGGTCATCTGAAATTTTATAAGGTAAAAACTAGTGTTAGGCTAAACTTTAATAATTAATTTAATTAAATCAACTAATTATTCAACTGAATCTGCATTTTCATTATTTTTCTTTAATAAAACATTTCAGTGAATTATGCTCCTTAGTACTGGTGTATTTAGAATATAATAATGTATTTTAGCTGCTATTTCTGTTAGATTTAAAGTTTTGTTGGCCTTTCCAAAGACTATACAGTACAGGTTTGTTTTAGGGCTCGTATGAGGTATACACGTTGTAAAGTGTATTGTTTTGTAATCTTCTAAGTAAATTAATACTTTGTAAAAACAAGACCCAACATGATATAAGCGGTTTCAATGTACTTAATTAGAATGAAGCTTCTGAATAGCTTACCAAAAGGAGAATATCCTTTAAAAATTATAAAATTTGCAATAGTGGTGAATATCTGTAGCTCAGGTGTAGGATGAGAGTGGAAGTTTGTCCTCTGAGCTTGTGGGTTGGTTTCTGAATGTTTTGTTACCAGACTAAGTAACACAATTTTTTTAAAAAATTAAAAAAATAATTTTTACATTTTTAAAAATCCGCTGAAGATGTTACCTAGCCTGGTAACGAAACGTTCGGAAACCAACCCGAAGGCTCGGAGAACGAACCTCCGCTCTCAAGAATAAAGTTGTCCCATATTTGTGTGTAGATACAGTTTTACTAACTCGTCTTCTGTCTTTTTCTGTTTTAACTTTCTAGTTTTGGACAGTCATCCATATTTCTGCTGGGAGGACTGAAACGAGAAGAAACCCCTGTGGCCCTGTTCACACACAGCGGAGACATTATGATAATGTCTGGTTTCAGCCGCCTACTGTACCATGCAGTTCCCAAGATCCTTCCCAATCTGGAGGGGAAGCCTTTGCCATCTTCCTTAGAGCTACCTCTCTCTGGCGATCTTCCTGCAGACTCTGTGATCGAGCTCTGCTCCCATGACGATTGGCAACCGTGTGCCAGATATTTGGAAGCATCCCGTATTAATATGACTGTGAGACAGGTACTGGCTGAAGGTCAGAGCTTCTTGACTGAAACTAGGACAGAGAGCAAACAAAATGTGTTCTCCACAGACTGTCATCAAAAATATAGAGAAACCAAAACACACAAGCCTATTACCAACAAATGAGTCCATCTTCTTTTCGTCATGACTTCGGATGCACCAAAAACAAACACATGGCAGAAGAGATGGAAGAGGCTATTGAAAGAAAATTGATTGACTATGTGAAAACAAGTATGTATATGAACTTCACAGCCAAAGTATATGGCTCAGATGAGGAAATGCAGTGCTGTTTCAGTCTCATTGGAATCACATAGCAAATCTATGTATTTCAATTTAAGTTATTTGGATGGTTTGCAGAAGTCAAAACTTTCCTTAATCTATTACTTTCTTGTTACTTGCTTTGAGGTATCAGACAGGACATTTCGAGTTAAAAAGCAGATTTGACTAATCCAGAATGTGCTGGATGGTCAGCTTAACTTTGAATTTCTTTGGCATAATTACCTGTTCTCTCATTTTCTTTGTGTTTGGGACCTTCTGATCCCCCCCTAGCATTCTTCTTTACACCATGATTAGTTTATCTTTGCACATTGGATCTAGACAAGACTTTCTTCCGACAGCCTTGTAAAGACTCAGCTGTTTTTTGCAGTTGAAACTGTGCCTCCCTGACAATCTTCACCACAGGAAATCCACCTGCCTTTGGCTGTGGTGTTTGTGGTTGTTTCTCAGCTGTCTTCTTTCATTATCTAGCTGTCCCATAGTGCCTGAAAGGGGGAGCAGGGTTAAGTTGAGCTATTTGAAAGGCTGGTAGCATGGTAGTCCAGCACTTTCCTACGGTATGTCCATCCCCAGCACCATATCAAGTGGAAGATCTTCGACACCTCCCAGCACAACAGTGATTTTCAGACACTTTTTTATTTGGGAAAATTTATATTGCCACCTACATGCTCATATCCCCTGTTCTATAATGGATATTTTCCTTGTGTCCCCAAAGATGCTTCTTTTTTGGATCAACATCCCCCAGCGATGATTCTCTGATTGCTTTTCCCTGTTTTTTCCTGTGTCATCTAGAACCTGCATACAGGTAATCCTCAGGTTATGACCGCAATTGAGCCCAAAATTTATGTTGCTAGGTGAGACAGTTAAGTGAGTTTATCCCATTTTATGACCTTCCTTGCCACAGTTGTTAAGTTAGTACCACAGTTTGTTAAGTGACTCTGGCTTTCCTCATCGACTTTGCTTATCAGAAGGTTTCAAGAGGCAATCGCCAGGAAATGGCAGCTGTCATAAATGCAGGCAGTTCCAAGCATTCAAATTTTGCTCACATGGCCATGGGGATGCTCTAATGGTCACAAATGTGAAAAACAGTTAATAACTCATGTTTTTTCAATCCCATTGTAACTTTGAACAAATACTAGACAAATGGTTGTAAGTTGAGGACTACCTGTACTGGTATTCTTGAGCCTGACTAGTTGTCTGAAACCTTGCATAACTAGGTGTTTGCACCCTCTTCTTTGGGCACATTTTTCTTCCTCGTCGAGATTTCTGACAATCAGAACATTTAATGGGAGTTGTCTTATTTAATGTTCCTTTGTCTCCCTTGGGGGCATTTCTTGGTACTTAACCTTTCTGAGAAGAAAATGCATGGGGTTTTTTTTGGAGGAGGGGAGTTTGTTCCCCCCACTTCCTTTCGTCTCATCAACACTACTGCTCCTCTTCCAGCCTTCTCTGCTTTTGGGGCTGCTGCATTGTTTTATTGTCATCTCTCTGCAGTTCCTTTGCCCAGAAACGATTGAGGTAGAATCTGCAGGAATCAATTCAACACTTATCAGCTGTAATAAACTGTATACAGTTCTCACAGTCATCACAGTGTGATGACCCCCCCCCCCATGCTTCCCCAGATAACTCTTCAGATGTCAGCGGAAGATGGGACAGTTTCTGGCAGGTCAGGAGAGTTATCGTCAGCGGCTCCAAGCAGCCATCTGAGAATGATTTGGCTGAAACACAGGTGCAGGACAGCAGCTACAGCTGGTCAGGGATGAAGAGGAACTGCCTTCTGCACCTGATCCAAGAACAGGTAGGGCAGAGAAAAGGCAGGAGCAAGGAAGGTCAGCCAGATTACTCGTGAGGAGAAAGCCTCACCCTTCTTGATTGGCTGCCCCAGAAACTGGCTATTTAGCACAGCAGACAGATGGAGGTGATGTTGGGGGTATTGTGTCCATTTTCTGGTCATTGTGATTCCTGCCTTGCTTTGAATTGACACCTTGACTTGGATAGTGCCTTGTGAACTCTTTTGTGTTGCAGATTTAAGTTTGCTTGGTGAATGTATTTGGATTAAGAAACTTTCAAGAGTCTTGTAAACTCTTTGGCCATTGCTCTGTGGACTAGCATTGGTCTGCTTGTCACTGGACTTAATTGGGACAAGTTCTGGGTTTTTGGTGAAGGAAATTGCTGGGGAATAGTTGTGTGAGTGAGTGGGATAGCACAGACACTGGTAACCAATTAACAGTTCCCTCCTTCAAGGTAATCCATGATTTATGAAAGCCTTGTTCTGCAGTGAACATACGGTCCTAAAAATTTCACTTGTAAGTCTGATGACTTATCTCATAGTGTTGGTCAATTGCCTCCTTCACAGCATTGATTGCTGTCTGAGCTTCTAGCAATTTCATGCACACTCAAAGGGCTGTTCCAGCAAAAAATGAAAGTAATCCATTTTTGGTTAGCCTTGTGTTCTAGCCAGTCTCTCAAACATAGCTAAATGGTCCCGTGAATCTTCCTCCACCCCCATTCTATGTAATTTGACTGGTACCAGTGTGACTTCAGCTCCAATATTCTTCTCTGCCGATTCTTCTTCCTATTCTACCTGCTTTTATAGCTTTTATACAAGCTGCTTGAAAGTTTTCCACTGGTTTTCTAATTTTATTTATTCATTATTAAATGTGCATGCAGCCAATCTCATTTTTGAGCTACTCTGGTCGGCTTACAATACCATAAAAGCAATACAAACAAAATAGTAACATAGCCACCTCCAGAATGCGACACCTCTCTCTGGGTCCCAAACCAGTTGGCAGATCTAGGTTTTTAAGACCACAGGGTGTAGCCACAGGCTGGACCTCTTGCTTCTTATCCCTGTGAGATGCATGTTCTATTCTAAGCTAGAGAGGAAGAGAAAAGTTTTATTCAGATGGACAACCTCTACATATTCAACAAGCTGAGCACAGTTGATTCTTCTGTTAGATTTTGAGGCTTTTAGCAGTGTGAGCAATGCAAGGCCTGAATTCATACCAGAAACAGAAAAGTAATCAAGAGGATCAAAGCACATTACTACTGTACCTCAGCAGCAAATGTGGAAGTAACAAGATTCCTGACCAGGATAAAGGACCAAGCTGAAGAGACGGTGGAAAAGACATTCCAAGTTATTAATACTTGTCTGGCCGACATGAGCTCAGCACTTTGTGCTGCAAAACCCACAACTTTAGCCTTGCGAAAAACTATCCAGCAGAGGCAAAACAAAATATAAACAGCACCTTCAGACCTAATCAGCTTGGATGACCTTGTATTACCTGAGGAATACAAAGTGCTCGCGGGTGGAGAAGAGCCATTGTTACTGGGCAATTTCAGAGAAAGGCCTAGGAGGGTCCAAATATTTGGCAGAGATACTTGGCTGTATATTCTTCAGCCGCCTGACACCTGAATGTGGGCGACAGTTTTGCAATTGTTTCCAAGCTCTGCTCAGGTTTATGTCATCCTAGCAAAGCAGTGTGACGGTGTGTACCTGTGTTGTATGTACTTCTGCCTAACAAATACCACGCTACGTATGAATAGCAGTTCCACTTTGTGAAAAACCTAGTGGCTAACACCCAGCCGCAGTCCATTTACTGCGATCTTGAAGTGGGTGCTGTGGCTGCCCTGAATGCCCTCAGGGGATGCTTCCAAGAAGTCACTTTAAAAGGCTGTTTCTTCCACCTCGCACAGAACATGAGGGAGCATTTGATAAGAAATACAGCTGCTCATGACTTCACTGGGAATGCAGAGTTTGCTGTGAACGCAAAAATGGTTCGGGACTTGGCATTTGTGCCTATCCTGGACCTGGAAGAATATGTTGCTGCTCTAGAAGAATATCTGTCAGGAGAGCTGCCGCCTGTTCTGAACTGGCTCGAGGAAACTATGCAAGTCATCCAGGCAAGAGAGGACAAGGAAGACACGCTTACTTTTTACCCCACACAGTGGAAATACAGCATTTTGGGGGAGGGAAATACTTTATGGATGTGTGACAGACCTGGAGAGAAAAGATATTTGATCCTTTGGTATTCATTTGGGAGGGTGAGTCAGGTCTTCAGAGCAGCTTGACAGCCAAAGGTGGGAGGCTCGCCCACCCACCCCTCCTGGGCAAGTTTTTAAGCCTGCACGGTGTGTTTCTCCTCTCCACTCATCTGCTCTCAACAAGAGAACTCCAAAGCATACCCGCGGTTTCTTATGAGGTCAGCCTGACAATTAGTGGGGCAGACTTCTCAACCACAAAATGCAAACAATATCACACCTGGCTTTTTGCTGACCGATCATGCTTCCCACAAGAATCAATCACAGTTCTCCTTCCCCAAGATCGTCCTCCACGAGGCTTTCTTCGCCAGCTGTTGTGGTGGGATAGAAAGCTCTCTGTGGTAGCATTGCATTGCAGCATTTTGAGAGGAATTGCCAGTTTAAAATTACATAATATACAGGACGGTCTGGAGTAGCATTTTATTGGGATACGGATACATTTGAAGATCTTACTGGGCCCTGATACCAATGATACTAGAAGTGAATATTTGTCTTGGCCATAATTACGTGCAAACAAGGGAAACAAAAGTTTAAAATAAAGTACCTGATCACAAAAATATTTCAGAAGTAAATACATATGCGTGTTTTTCTTGGTCTTACAGTAATGAATTAGCAGTTGGGAAATAATGAATGTTAATGAATCTCTTAAGCCTAAAAATAGATTTAGAGAATAGAGAATGGTGACTTCTGACCTAATTGTGACCACTGGGATCTGAGTCTTTCTGTTTTAAATCTGCATACATGCACTTTAGAATGCAAATACAAGAAAACTTTCAGCAAAATTGTATGAAAAAAACGTCAAATCTCATGAATCGAATGAAATATTTAATGTTCAACTCAGTGCATTTCAGCCCCATAATAGCATTTTTGAGATATAAAATACACTAGAGATATTTGTATGCAAAATAAATGTGCAAAATGTTATCCTCTTCCTGCTTTGTCTGGTTTGTCCTGTGGCGGCAATTCACCTCCCTGTGAGTTGTCTGTGTTCCATCGTCTGGCACAGTAGGCGCTGATGTTTCTTCTGCTGGCGAGGGGGGAGAGTGCCTCTTCTCCTCCCCACTTTATCCGAATTGTGCCCTGGTGGCGAGTTGTCCCTGTGTCCAGTTGGCCAGGATGACCTGGCCTTGGCGAATTGTTCCATACTGAATATAATTGACCACTGAACAATGACCGTTTCAATCCCGGAGTCACCTATTTGCTGTTTGTGACCTAATGGCATCTTCAAACATTCTTCAGCTGCACACAAAACCCCACAAAATTGTCCAGGAGGGGGTTGGGCTGTGTGAGAAATGGAGCTGCCCATTGTGCCACTGGCCCTGTCAGCAAGCTGATGCTAAAGCCCACCTTGTTCTGATCTGTTTGGAAGTCCTTAGGCCATAGACTGATAAATAGTTGACGCTGTGCAAACAACACCAAGAATTGAGCCAATGTTTTGAAAACTTGTCCGCAACCAACACTGGGCATTTGCAGCAATGGCGTACTGATCTGGAAGCCTGTAACTCGGCCGGATGTGAGGACAGGAGAGCCACTTCTTGAGCGTGCTGTGCATTGGCAGTGAGCTGCTCCATGTTGTCTGGACCATGCGACCGCCTCCCGACGGGAATGAAGTGGCTGGAAACAAAACGTCCTGTTTCAGATCACAGGCACAAACAGTTTAAGGGTTTTGTTTAAACAACACCGGCCCCTAATGTCATTCCCCCAAAGTCCTTTTGCAATAAACTTGTCTGCAAACTGCCCTTCACAAAGTTCCAATAAAGCAAAGTCCGGCATGAAGTCAACCAAATTCAAAGTCCAGGCATGAGTTCAAAGGCAAATATCCGAATCCAATGTACAAGTCCAGAGTTAACTCACGAGTCAAGGTTCCATGTATAGAGTCAAGAAGTAAGACAAATCCAAGAAGCCAGAACACAAACACTGCAGATAATTGAGCTGTTGTTTTCAGAGTGACACTGCATCAGTCGGGCTAAGAAGGTACGCACCTGTGTAACTTATTAGGAGGAGCAAAACTGCCTCCTTGCATACAGCCTTGCTGACCTCGATTGTGCCTGCCTCCTTTCAGCCCTGCTCAATCTGGAATCGTGGAGGAGGCAGTTCCTCATCTCCACTGGCTGGCTGCAACTGCTTTTCCTTCTCCGCCCTGCATTTCTGACTGGGTCCCTGAGGTCTCCAGCTGCAGCTGTGTCTCTCTTCTTTTTCAGCTGAGCACTCATCCGATTGTTCTCCTGATGGTCCCTCCAAGTTTCCTAGCCACTCCTGTTCCTCTGACTCATTCACTCCCTGGTCAGAGACCTCAGCATCTTCCTGATAGTCCCTCATGCTCTTTTTCAAAGTTCTTGGAGTCAGGTCTTCCTCATCATCTGAGCCATTGATAGGGGAACCCATCACACCCTCACTCAAGCACACTAAATGTTCAAAGGCGAGAGTGGCAAGGAAAGCCCCGTGACACTTAAGCTCACACTGTCAGCATACACCCCTCACCAGTCTCCCTAAACATGCAACCATTCTCCCTCTTAGCTAGCCTGTTCCATTGACCAGCAGGGGAGAAACCACACTCTCCCATGCCCTCCATTCAACTCTTACAGTGGAGGTAGTAACTTCTTTCAGATGCAGAGGCCCACTTGGACTCTCATCCTGGTAGTGGGCTGTTCAATCCCCTTGGGGTACTCTGATTTCCTCTAGAATTGGTGCCCCTATCTAGTCCTCCACAGTTCTCCCAGTGGGTTGTTTCCAGCCTCTTGGCCATCAAGCTCCGGTTATGGTCTCACACCCCTGTTCCATCACTTTCGTTGCTACTGCCATTGAAACCCCCAGCTCGTTGTCAACTGTTATCTTTGGCCTTTTGCTTTTGCCAGCTGTGCAGTTCTACTGCTGCTCTTGCTTGAGGTCTTCTGATTCCATTCTGGTCTCTGGCTGGCTCACTGAAATAAAATGAAATGAAATGAAACCTTTATTGTCATTGTACAACATGTGTACAATGAGATTGTCTTCCTTCGTGCACTCTCTACCACCACCACCCAACACATGCAGATGCCACATTGTTAAATTATTGCTTTTCATTCAGGAGTCTGACAGCCCACGGATGAAAACTGTTCTTCAGCCTGTTTGTGTGGCTGCCTATATTTCTATATCTCCTGCCCGATGGTAGGAGAGTAAAGAAGGGCTGTCCCTGAGGATTTTCCTCACTCTTCTAAGGCAATGGGCCCTAGCGATGTCATCCAGTGGTCTCAGGGGACAGCCCACGATGTTTTGTGCTGTCCTCACCACTTTCTGTATGGTCTTTTTGTCCGTGGCTGTCAAACCAGCATACCACACTGTAATGCAACATGTAAGGATGCTTTCAATGTTGGACCAGTAGAAGGAGGTCATCAGCTGTTGTTTCACTTAAATTTTTCACAAGGCCCTAAGGAATTAGAGTGTCTTTTGGGCCTTTCTGGCCAACTGGGTCGTGTTGATTTTCCAGGAATTTAAAGGAGGGAACCCTCTCCACACAGTCCCTCTCAATCTAAAGTGGGGCAGGTTCCTCTCTCTTCTTCTGGAAGTCTAGCACCATCTCCTTTGTTTTGCTGATGTTCAGGTGCAGGTTGTTTTGTAAGCACCATGTGAATAGTTTTTGAACTTCCCCCCTGTATGCTGTTTCATCTCTATTTGTAATAAGACCCAATACGGTGGTATCTGCAAACTTAATGATCACATGGATGGGTCAGACAATACACAGTCATGTGTGTACGGTGAATACAGGTAGGGACTGAGCACACCGCTCTGTGGGCAGCCAGTGCTGAGCTTCAGTGGAGTGGATCTGACAGACTCAACCCTCGCTATTTGTGGCTGGTCCCTCAGAAAGTCTTTAATCCAGTCACAGATGGAAAAGGGAAAATCCAGGTCAGTCAACTTTTTGATAAGAATGCTCAGCAGAATGATATTGAAGGCCGAGCTATAATCTATGAAAAGCATCCTGACATAATTTCTGGGTTTCTCCAGATGACTCGCTGCAGAATGTAAAGCAGTAGCTATGGCATCGTCTGTTGACCTATTTCCCCTGAAAGCAAACTGATGTTTGTCAAAGTCCGGGTCGGAGGCATGTCCTAAGGTGTTGGAGAACCAATCTCTTGAAGCATTTCATCACTACAGACGTTAGTGCAATAGGTCTATAGTCGTTTAGGCAGTTAATTGCTGTTTTCCTTGGGACTGGGACAATAATGGCAGCTTTCAAGCATGATGGAACATTGGCCGTTTGCAGGGAGATGTTAAAGATCCTTGTCAGGATCCCTGCTAATTGGTTGGCACAGGTCTTTAACACTATTCCCAGCACCCCATCTGAGCCTGCAGCTTTGCTGGAATTCATAGCCTTCAATAAAGCTCTCACGTGGTGTTCATCTAGAGTGAGTGGTTGGGAATCAGAAGGCCTGTAAGGAGAGGCTACACAGTCTGGATATTTCACCTCATAGCGGGTGAAGATGTTTAACTGCTCTACCAATGAGGCGTCTTCGTTGACCGTGTTCCTCATGTTGCCCTTATAATTAGTTAGGTACTGCAGTCCCTGGCTGCCACACTTGCTTCGGGTTGTTGTCAGCTAGATGGTTCTCCACCTTATGTTTGTATTGTTTTCTTCCTTAGAAGAAAACAAATATTTCAATATCTAAACCAAAATGTATATTTACATCTTTTTCTATTTGGTGTACAGACAAAAAGCCAATATGTATCCCTTTTGTAAAGCACATGGTTGCTTTATGTTGCAAGATCGAATGCATTTGCATTTTGGCTTAGTTGAAGCAAGAGAACATGTACTGCACCTATTTCAGCACAATATATCCTTTTGCAAACCATACAGATGTACTAACTCTTTAAGACAAATTGAAAACCATAGAATCATAGGGCTGGAAGGCTTTCTGGTCCATTCCCTTAACCATGGGACTAGTACAAACACCTTATCTTCAAGGAATTATTTCCTTATTTATTTGCCCCCAAACATCTCTACATTGCAAAAAATTCAGGTATACAACATCCGTGCACAAAGAAGTCTATCCCACAAGTTCCCCCAAATGCATCTGACTTTTCCTTGGGGCTGTATTTGTAGGAGATCACTAGCAGCAAGCAAGCTCAAGAAATCTATATAATATTGTTGGTTTTATCACTGAGGAAAATCTGGTACCTTAAGGAACTCCAGAGCTCATGAAACACACTTTGGAAATTACTGTTCTGGCCTACTCACTTGAGCAAAAAACACTGATTCAACTCAAAGAAGTCAAGGAGGAAGAGGCTGCCAAACCATCACCTGACCTGGGGGAAAAACACCTATTTTATACCTCCAAACCCATCTTTTACTTATTTTCACAAATAGAAGCTGACCAATTCCGATGTTGACTCACACGGCAGGTAAAAGTGGGGCCTGAATATTAGAGTGCATATGCATTACCCTTTTGTATCTACCATGTTTCCCCAAAAGTAAGACATCCTCCGAAAATAAGACCTACTTACAGTTTTGCCTCTCACTGAAATATAAGGCAT
>JANHFO010001908.1:122729-133465 GCA_032468095.1 Pareas carinatus | reverse complement strand
TGTATATTTTTTAATTTTGCCTGTAAGCCGCCCTGAGTCCTTTGGGAGAAGGGCGGGGTAGAAATAATAAATAATAATAATAATAATAATAATGTCGTACATTTTTTTTATTTGTATGGATGGCATTTGCAGATTCCCCTTCAAGAACTGGAGTAAATTCTTCCACTATTCCATTCCATGTATTAAAATTTTAGACAGTCTTTTTCCTGTAGATTAAGATGGATATTTTTTTACTATATTCTAGAGAATGGGATGCAATGGATAAATAAGCAAGCATACACTCTTCCCCCAAAACTCTGTGAAGAATTACCACAGAAATAATGTGGTCAATTAACCACATTCAACTTAAAACTTGCAATTCCTTTGCATATTTAAACCCACACGTATTTCTACCTTATATGAGATTCTACATCACTTTCTAACAAGTAGGAAGTGATTCTGTTTTTAAACACCAATCTGAACATTTTAAGATGCACGGTTAACACTTAGTAGCTTACGTCTGTGTCAGAAGCATCACCCGGGAAGCTTTCCTGCAGACACTGTGTTCTCCGAGATGTTCTTTGATGCTTGGGTTCCACTTCTGAATCATATTCATTTGAATCTCTTAATGTAGACAAGCCACTATCAAAGCAGCTTTCAGGCAAGCTGTCAACTTCACAGTTTATCCTCTGCATTGGATCACAAAGTGCGAGGGAATCATACTCTTCATCCACATAGGATGAATGAGACAGCCTGATTGGAACATAAGGAGAAATAACTTTTGGAAAGGCAATGCAGTGTGATGGGGTAAGGTTCAAAACCACCCTCAAAGATGAAAACGTAGCCTTTTGGGCAGTCACTCTTTAAACCTAGCCTGCCTCACAGGGTTGCCGCTATGGAACAAATTTGAGAAGGTATGTGGTGCATCCTCTAGACCAGGGGTCCCTCACCCCCGGGCCACGATCCAGTACCAGGCCTTGAGCCTTTCAAAACTTGCCGCGTGCACAAGAACATCCCTTCTGCCCCCCCGCAACAGTCCGCAAAGCTGAAAAGGTTGAGCAACTCTGAAAATTGAAGACTACCTATCTTCAAGCTGCCGAGGTCAAGAAACACTGCTCTAGACTTTTAGCCAACTATATTTCACAAGGGGAAATATACCGAGTATAGGAATAATTATACTGTTATGTTAAGTCAGGGAGAGCAGATCTACATACTAATGTTAAAAAAAGAAATTGCAAATAGGGCATATATAAGCGTAGTTATCCTGTTCCATTGCACTAGAATAGTCTGAATAATTTCAAAGACTAATAATCATAGTTAAACAACTCCTAGAGGGACAGTGCTAAAACATTAAAATGCAATAGTAAAGCACTTGAGGCCAAGTTTATTTTTTATACACTTATTTCATTAAAGTATTCATATCCCAATTTCTCAGCTGGATAGCTTTTCACAACATTCAAGTATATAAAAAGAAACAGTATTTAAGAAAAAGTCTTCCAAATTCTGTAGTTAACATGAAATAAGGCACACATCTCTTAAAGCATTTCCCCCCCAAAAGCACCTTAGAGAAATGCTGCTCTGAAAACTGGAAGAAAATTTATATTTGAAGCTGTCTTCTTAACTTAGGGTCAATATAATATTGACCCTTAAATTTACAAAATTATTCCAGAGAGTATAAATGTTAGGCTCATTCAAAATTATTAATGAATGAGAAGTATTAACTTTAATTCATGAAAACCTCACGGGACAAAATCCAATACAGCTGTTCCCAATAATCATGTCCCTTGTTAGAAGATAATTTGATTCCACTAGAGAGCAGCATAGGGTAGGCAATTAATGCTGTATATTAAAGTTATATATATAGTATATAACATTATGTTATAACTATAACAGGGGTGCCCAATCTTTAATATTGCCAGCCCGCTAATATTTGCTTGTAATTTTGCTTTTAATTTTATATATCTTTGTATTTTATTGTTGGCTGTAAACCGCCCTTAGTCCATTGTAACAGTAAAGGGCGGTATATAAATCAAATTATTAAATTAAATTAAATTAAATTGACAACTTTAAGACTTGTGGACATGCTGACTAGGGAATTCTGGGAATTGAAGTCCACAAGCCTTAAAGTTGCCAAGGTTTGCCACCTCTGTACTATAGGAAACTACAGATTGCCATGAGTATCTACTCAGCCCACCCGGCAGGAGAGCTCGAAGCTCGGCCCGCCCATCAGGAGTGCCTGGAGCTTGGCCCACCTATCAGGAGTGACCAGAGCTCAGTCCACGCAGCGGAAGCCCCAGAAGCTCAGCCCACATGGCAGGTGCCTCAGGAACTCAGCTCACACAGTAGGAATGCCCAGAGCTCGGCCCATCCGTCAGCAGCCCCGGAGCGTGGCCTGCACAGTGGGAGCACCTGGAGCTTGGCTCATGGGGTGGGAGCACTGGAACTCAGCCCATATGGCCAAAGAGCAAGGAGGGGTGAGTGAAACATGAGAGCGAGGTATGTACGTCTGTGTGTGTGTGTGTCATTCTCTCTCTCTCTCTCTGTGTATGTCTATCTCTCTCTCATTCTCTCTGTGCCTCTTTCTGTGTGTGTGCGTGTGTCTGTCTGTCTCTCATTCTCTCTGTGTCTTTCTGTGTGTGTGTGTATCTGTCTCTATTTCTTTCTTCCTTTCTCTCTCTGTGTGTGTCTGTCTTTCTTTCTCTCACTCTCTCTATTTCTGTGTGTGTCTCTTTCTGTCTGTCTTTCTTTCATTCTGTCTGTCTCTTTCTGTGTGTGTGTGTATCTGTCTCTCATTTTCTCTCTGTGTCTATTTCTTATTATCTGTCTCTCTTATTCTGTGTGTGTGTGTGTGTGTGTGTGTCTCATTCTCTCTCTGTGTCTCTCTCTCTCTCATTCTGTGTGTGTGTGTCTGTCTGTCTGTATCGCTCTCCTTTTATCTATCTCTGTCTCTTTCTCTGTGTGTGTCTGTTGGCCTGCCTCTGTCTCTCTCGTTCTCTCTTTCTCTGTCTCTCATTCTCTCTCTCTCTGAAATATTACACTAAAATGTGTAATACTTAAATAAGCTTCAATTATGTTGTAATAATTAAACTAACTTTAATAATTTTGCTACAATTAAATAACCTTTAAAGATTTTTCTATGATTAAGCATTTATTATTTTGTTATAATTAAATAAGCTTTTTAATTTTGTTATATTAAATAGGTACCTTTTATATTAATAAAATGGAAGTTCTCTGATCATTATTTTACAAAAGTACCTTTAAAAAAATTCATATTGGTGGGTCTTGGGATTTCAAATTATGAAGCTGGTGGTCCCTGGGGTCAAAAAGGTTGGCAACCACTGCTTTAAAAGCAGTCCCTGCCTTAATTTTGGCATCAGTTATTATTGGAAACATCTGTCTCAAATAATAAAACCCTCCACCTTCCTTGTTTATCGCTTTGACAAAATTTTTCATCAGTCAGCATTTTATGTGAAGCAAGGGCAAAACGATCTTTGTTGGGTCAACAAGTAGTTCGTGTGCCACACTTTTCTGTCCTGAAACCAAAATTCTTTTGGAGGGGCCATTTCTTTTTAATATAATGCGACTCTCTTGCACAGCTATCCTATTCACAACTGCATTTCAAGGGCAGACCCATTAATTTTTGATATTCACAGATATTCTAGTTTTATTTGGTGTACTGGATGTACTTCAACAACAGTTCCAAGTTTTTGTATGTTGTTTTCAAGCGTGCAGCATAGCAACAGGTACAGAAGGGTATACATTGCCACTGTGTAAAAAAAGATGTGATAGTATGAGATAGATTAATTTACAGGTTACTTTCATGATTAGCAGCCAAAATTCTGTAAGATACAACCAAAAGTGTTCAAGAAGCAAAATCTTTGTTGTTCAGTGTAATCAAACCTCTTGAGCCACTTTGCTCACTGCATAAGACTACATTGACTTACCTGAATACTAACGCTTGAATGTTGCTTTTCTGAAGCAATGCTATGCTGATGAGAAAAATGCTATAAGATTTTCAATATATTTATAATCTATTAACTGATATCAAGGATTCGTTTTGTGAGCAGGATGGGCTCTTTGATTTAAAACCTCTTCCATTCTCCGAGCAAAATAATTAGAAATTGTATGGTGATTTTTCTTTTCAAAATGTCCTTTTCTTCTTCTTGTCTATGAATACTAAAACAGCCCTGTTCCATAAGCATCAGGCCATTTAGCTGCATACATAATGCAATCTTTGCAGCCTGTTTCCTTTAGGAAGAGATTGAAGAGAATGACTTTACAAATGGAAACAATGAAGTTGTAGAAGAAGCACCCAATAAGAAAATTAATCAGTGACTATCTCTGTTGCCCAAAAGGTAAATATATTGAAACAAATAAGGACAACAGTCTTTTGTGCCCATCTATCCTGGCTTCCTTATCTAGCTTTTAATGCAGTTTTAATTGCCAAAGTGCAATGCTCTATCCCAGAGGTATTTTGTCATGCTTTTCCCATGAATAAGCTTACTCTATTTTAAATTAAAGATCTATATCTAACTTGAAGAACAGTTTCCATCACCACCTCCCTCTTTATCCTCCACCTTAGTTATTTTGCTGTATTGCTTAAGCTCCTTTGTGCAAAACTCTTGCCTTTTTCTCCATTCTCTGTTTAGCTATGCTATTTAGCTGCTCTTTGCTGAAAAGGGGGCATCTGCTCACCTTTTCAGGGTTACAATATAAACAATCTGTGCCCAGGATTTTTGCAGTATTCAGCCATAGTATGGATTTAATTTTGTCTTTCATATTTCTTCCTCTGTAACTTGTACAGTTATTGATCCCAACGAATTTCCAAGTGTCAGCTTCTTAATTGTTTATAGACATCGAAAGTTATTCTAGATAAAGGTTGAAGCATATTTTTATTTTGTTGATTATAATTATTGTGATTGTAGAGTATTCACAACAAGAGCTGTAGTAGTGTAGTAGTTAGAATGCAGTATTGTAGGCTAATTCTTCTGACTGCCAACAGTTCGATCCTGACCGGCTCAAGATTCACACAGGCTTCTATCCCTCCAAAGCTGGTAAAATAAGGACCCAGTTTGTTGGGAGCAATATGCTGACTCTGTAAACTGCTTAGAAAGGGCTGTAAAGCACTATGAAGTACTATATATGTCCTATTGCTATTCAACTTTTACTATTTTATTATGTTACAGACTTTTTACTCTATTTAAGTATGTTGTCTTGAGTATAAATGATTTAGCAGCATACAAATTTGATAATAAACATCAGATTACATTAGTGTCTAAGATAATATTTTAATTTATACAAGGCAATAAAATTTTATTCTCATATTGCAATAAAGGCCTAATTCAGATTGGCTAGGTTATATAAACAGGGGTTGCTGCCTGAGATGGTTCCAATTACTCTGACATACTTTTTGGGTTTATATTTGAGATATATTTGATATTATCAACACAGGGTTTCACACTTTGCACCATTCCATTCCATGATATGATTTGATATGTTTTACAATGATATGTGAACCTAGACACTGCAGCTTATTTATTTATAAAAAAAATTAAATGGACTCTTAAAAGGGCCTAGGTACTGCATAGAATTGCTTAAACCCTGTTTACTGTGGTCTTAGTACTAAACTATGATTTAGTTCATGGGTATGAAAAGGATGGTTTACTAGCACTTCTTATTTAATCATCAGAATGGGCAGATCCTCAAAATTTAACTGATTTAGGCAGGAATAGAATTTTAGAAGACAGAATGGGCCTCTTAAGGAATTTGCCTGATTTTTTTATCAGAAATGTACTGCCTTTTGTACTAATTATATTTTTAAGTTTACCGTTAGATTTTTGGTTCTTCCCACAGTATACTGTGACAGATGAAGTTAGCAACGCTAATTGTGTTTTATCAGTGTTAATGCCGTATTTTAAGCTGTTGTACTTGCTTCAGCATTTGGCCATCCCAAACTAAAAGAAAGAAGTACCTTTTCCTTCTCTTTGATAAAATGTATTTTATATCACAAGTAAAGGAAATATTTTTAACTCCTCAAAAGAAGACAGTGAAGCCTTAAAGCTGCAGATACTCCTCTCTGGCAGCCAAGCCTGCTCACCTGGTCCTCTCTTACAATATGTGAACATCATTTTTGTCCCTCTTAGAAACAGTTTGCTGTTAGATGCCCCATGTCACATTTATGAGAGGCTTGCCTTATGATATTTTGCTGTTTCTAATGCAATCCTTCCATCCCATGGTTGTTCTTGGTATAACAACCAAGAGCATACAGATTGTAGCCAAAAGAAGCATTCAAATGTGAAAATGGCTACTACCAACAGAAATTGCTCAGCATTCTTGGCTTGAACGATGTGATTGTTGGTGAGATGCTTTCTTGTCATCCCATGAAATGTGTTTACTTAATGCATTATCAGGTTGCTTAAATGCATTCCTTAAAACCCACAAATGTATATATCTTTTATGCACTAAAAACCTGTCATATATATTTATTTAAATTTATTAAATGACTCATGATAAAATATAACTATTAAAAAAAAGAAATTGCTCAAAAGTTCCTCATGATTAAAATCTACTCAAAAACTATAAACCTAATCTCATTAGGTAACCTGAGCAGACTGTTAAAGGTAGCTAGATGGAATGGTATATTACAGTTGAGAAAAAGGCAAACCTACATAAAAAGCAGGACTCAAAGAGCAGCAAAATGTTGGGAACAGCTGTTACTCTTGCTACATCCAGTGGCTGACAGGTAATTCTCATTTAACATCCATTCATTCAATGACCATTCAAAATTATAACAACGCTGAAGGGACTGAGACTAGTCCTTGATGCTTTGGCCATTGTAACATACCTGCAATCACATGAACAAAATTCAGACCCACTCAGGATCATATGCATTTACAAGTGCCTTTTGGTGCCCATCAACTTACTTCTGTCAGTTGCCCCTGCCTGCCCCTGCCACAACTGCCACACTGCATGCCATTACCATACCAGCTGGGGCTTTTTCTATACTGCCTTCTTTTGCATTGATATAAGCAAGGCCTCTGTTTGCACCTCACGCAGAACCTCAGTTTGTACACTAGCCAGGGCCTCCATTCTCATGCCAGCCAAGGCCTCTGTATGTGTTGGCCAGGACTTCCATTCATGTCCTACCCAGGGCCTCAACGGATGATGTTCTGCATTCTGCACCTGAACAAAAGAAGGTGGCATAAAAGAATGGCCTTGCAGGTACAATAGTGGCTTAATGTGGCAGATGCAGCAAGCGGCAAAGCTGGGCAGTAGCAGGCAGACAAAAGGGCAAAGATGGGAGGAGGAGACAGATGGATGGGGGAGCTGAAGTGAAGGCAGTCCCTTACCTTTTTCCAAGAATGGCTTGGATTTGGGTGCATGCTTGCCTAATGACCACGTGGGATTCACTCAACAACAGCAACGGGGATTGCTGCAACTGCCATCACTAAGCAAAGTGGTCATATGATGTTTCACTTAATGACCATGTTGCTTAATGATGGTATTTCCAAGTCCAGTTAAGCTCATTAAGTGAGAACTGACTGTGCTTGCTTACACTATTGGATAAGAAAAGACTAGGATTACCTGGTAGGTTAGGGAATGGAAACCCTTCAGACTGTGTAGCACTCAATGGTCAAATGGGATTAATTGAATAAAATGATCCCTAAATGGTTCTCTTGCTCTTTGAGGCATACTTGACACACAGAGAGAAAAGAAATAAAAAGACTGTGCAGCCCATCATCTCCTCCTCATACAGAAATTCAGAAGTTACAGTCATGCCAATATGAGCAGAGATGGTTTAATTATATATCGGTGCAAGGAAAGATCTGAACATAATGTTTTGTGACAGAATCTGCTCCTGAGCCAAAACACAGCCATATGAAGTCCTTCAATGAGTCACAAATATTGGGGCACATTTTTTTATGTTGGTTGTGCATGATGTATATGATAAAAAAAACCTTTGTTCTTGCTTGATCATTATTGGTAAATAAAAATTCAGCAAACACATGCAAAAACCAGCCGTACACTTGACAGCAAAGATACTAGTCAATAGCTGCTGCCTTTTAGCATAGACATAATGAATAAAGAAACCACCATGTACCAAAGATTACTACATGGTAGACTAGCCTTAAAAGCCTTGGAAAAGAAATTCAGATGCCATGATGTGTACAATCAGAATCATACAGACAATGGCTTTCAGGAGCAAAAGTTGATCTTTGAAGAGGCAGGATAGAGAGAATATTCACATTTGAACTTGGGTGTTGGAGGAGATTCTTTGAGAATACTGTGGATCATCAAGGGTCAATAGGATCAGGAAAGAAATCAGCCCAGAGTTCTCACTCGAGACACAAATGTCCAGGTTCAAATTATCCTGCTTTGGATAAATTGTACTCTCATTTTGAGAAAGGTAGAAGGAAAGAGAAGAGTATGACTAAGAGCAAGATGTATGGACTCAGTCACAGTGGTAATTATTGGAGGACCTGATGCACCAAGAGAAAATCTAGTTACGGGATCACTAAGATTCAACAGCAACTTGGTAGAAATATAATCAATAGGTCTCGGAATGGCCAGGGAAATAGAGAAGAGGTCCTGTTTAGTCAGAACCACGGAATAAAGTCTTTAAGACCGCCTGGAACCTCCCAGCGAATGAGGAAAGAGCTGATGTTCCAATCTTTAAACGGAGGAAAAAAGAGGACCCAGAAAATTATAGACTTATCAGCTTGACATCAACACCTGGGAAAATCCTGGAAAAGATAATCAAGCAGGGGATTTGTGAGCCCCCACAAATGAACAACGTGATTACTAGCACTAGCATGGGTTTGTTAAAATCAGGTCATGCCAAATAAACTTTATTGATGTCTTTAATAAAGTGACTTCATTAGTGGATTAAGGAACTGCTGTGGGTATAGCACACTTAGACTTCAGCAAGGCATTTGATAAAGTAGACTACAGCCTACCTCTTGTTAAATAGAATAACGTGGAATAGCCAGTTCAACCACCAGGTAGAAATGCAGTTGGTTGACCACTTTGTGTGGTCACTGCACTTTGTGTGTGGCCCTCAATGGAACGACATCTACATGTAGATGTACATCATTATAGATGTACATTATACATTATAAAATTATATAATGCCAGACTTCCAGAGTTCAATTCTCAGTAAAAACAAGGATGTGGCTAGCTGAAGAGAACTAATAAGTTCGAAATAGATCTATCCTAGTCTTCCTTGAATTTAATTATGTGTCAGCACAAAAACATCTAATATATATATTCATATCTACGGTTAGGAAGAGAGAGTCAGTCTGGTGTGGCGTTTAAGGCATCGGGCTAGAAAGTGGGGGACCGGGAGCCCTAGTTCTGTCTTAGGCACAAAGCCAGCTGGGCGACCTTGGGCCAGTCACTTTCTTCAAGCCTGAGGAAGGAGGCAATGGCAAATCACTTCTGAAAAATTCTGCAAAGAAAACTACGGGAACTAATCTAGGCAATAGGAAGGAGTCAACACTGTCTTGAGCGGAGGGGGGAGTTAGGAAGGGCAGGTTCTACGCTGCTACTATATTCTTACTTATGGTCATTTTGTCAATTAAGGAACTGCTATAAAAGCTAGGTCTGAGATAATCACCACCCAGAGAAGGCTCCAGACAGTTAGCTCTAAAACAAAGGCAAAACATGAGTGTATAATATATACCTCTGGTTAAAAACCGAATGAAATAAGACCGTAACTGAGAAGTATGGCTTTAGCAGACCAAGAAATGGGAGTATAATATGATTAGTTTGAAAAAATACTAGCAACCCTAGCAGAGAATAGTTAGCATTGCATGATAGTTTGGATGGGGGTGGGGGGGTCATCTGAAAAGTCTCATGAGGTCACCAGCATTCATAAAATCACAGGTAGCTCACCTGTGAGAAATTTCTGAGACCACTGCAACACAAGGTTACCATTATTTAAAAGGGTTATTTTTTTAAAAATGACTATTTTCTCTCGGGGATCTCTTGAAGCAGCCTCAAAGGGGACTGCTGGCACCGACGATGGACAGTTGCTATTCCTTGACCTAGAGAGTTGGACATTGTCCCATTCAAAATGTACAGGGTACAAAACTCATTACTGGGGAACTATAGTGCCAACATTGTTCATCGGTTCTCCATTGACAAAGACAACTAACAAAGATTTTTATACTTAACAGTGGTTGTATGAAGTAGCTTAGTTCAAATATTTCCTCAAAGTATACAATCCAAACCAGTGATCAACAACCTGTAGGCCAGGACCCAAAAGTGGGCCGCAAGAAAATTTTGATGGTCCGCAGGAAAATCTGGAGGTTATTTGAATTTTTTTATAGTTGTATGGATCCTGTGTGTGTGTCTCTGTCTCTGTCTCTGTCTCTCTCTTTCTGTGTGTGTGTTTGTCTGTTTCTCATTCTCTCTGTCTCTCTCCTATTCTCTCTTTTTCTCTCATTCTCTCTCTCTCTGCCTCTGTCTCTTTCTCTGAGTCTCTCTCTCTCTCACTCTCTGTGTCTGTCTCTCATTCTGTGTGTATGTGTCTGTTTCTCTCATTCTCTCTCTCTTTCTGTCACTCTGTCTCTCATTCTCTCCATGTGTGTCTCTGTCTCTCTTTCATTTTCTCTCTCTCTCAAGCAGGAACAAATAACACGCTAAAATGTGTAATAAAGAAACTTCAATTATTTTGTAATAATTAAACTAACTTTAATAATTTTGCTACAATTGAACAACCTTTAAAGATTTTGTTATGATTAAATAAGCATTTA
>JANHFO010001908.1:89324-101384 GCA_032468095.1 Pareas carinatus | reverse complement strand
CAGGCCAGTTTGGCCTAGTTGACACCTTCCCCCCGTGAAAGTTTTACCTTATATGTCAATTTTAAAATTGGTATTAAATTGATTTTAATATTGGGTTTGTTTTAAATTTCTCAGCCACTTTAAATATTTCTTTTTAAATTGCTCTTAAACTTTTGTAATTGGTATATTATCTGTTTCATTGGCTGTACACTACCCTGGGTCCCTTTGGGGAGAAGGACGGAATATAAATCTGATTATAATAATAATTTGATTTTATGCTAATTCTATGTTCTATTTTCAGATGTGTGGAGATTCATATATTCTGATGTGTGTGTAATGAAATAAAACCCTAGAACAATTTTCACATTTCAGTGAAAACAAGGCTTTAATACTTAAATGCTTAAACTATTCCAGGGTATTTTGCTTTTCTCTCATCTTCATTTCACTATTGGCTTGTCATATTTTCAATTTTATGTGCTTGTTAGTCTTTTGTGGTGGAAAGACCATATCAAGTCAGCTCATCAGCTCATTCCTACCTGCTCTTTTATATCACACAACCTCAGAAGGTGCATCCCATGAAGGCTGGTGACCACCTGCAGTCATCTCAGTAGGGAAAGATGTCTGCGAAGGAGGAGCCCGTTTAGACTCGCGGGCGATGGAGAAGCAAGGATTCGGCGGTTTGGGGGTGGAGGGACTGGGATGAACCCGGTCCTAACCCCAGTACGAGCCAGGGGAATTCCTCCTCGACCCGAGGAGGGCTTTTTCGCCCTCCGGACTTACTCGGGCGGCGTGGAGCGGACTGTTTGAAGCCCCCACAGACTCGAGGCAGCAGCGGTGGCAGCGGTGGTGCCATGATAAAGGCGTCGTTGCTGCGGGTTCGTATTCCCTGTGCCAATGGCGGTAGCGCTGGTAGCGGCTCTCGACTGGCTTCCAAAGACACCCTGGGGATATGGGGGTCTCAGCCGGCTGGCTGGGGCCCTGTGGGCGCGGAAGCGGTGCAGGCGGCGGTGATGGTGTTTTCGGACATCTCGGATGTCTCCTGGAGGCCACAGCACCGTGGACATCCTCCTCCCATGGAGAAGAACAGTGGTGGTATTGGTGGGACTGTGGACGGCGTCTTGGTTGTGTCCTGGAGGCTGGGGCGGCAGCTGGTGCCGTGGACGTGCCCCCCCATGAAGAACAGTGGTGGTGTTGGCAGGGCTGCAGAGTTGGCAGCTGCCTTTCATGGCCTAGGTCACTGGTCACAGGAAGGAGATGGAGATGGCAATGATGGCAGCGGAGATAGCGCTGCTGCGATGGCGTTCAGCTGAAACCTCGGGTCAGGAGATGGTGGTGATGGCGGCGCCAGGGCAGCATTGGCATTCGTCGCTGTGGATGGTCTTGCTGCGGTCTTGCTGCGGTCCTGGAGGGTGGCGGGCAGGGCGGTGGCAGTGTCCGAAGCCCTCACTACCAGGGGCTCAGTGGCTTCCCTCTGAGATTTGAGATCTGTAGAGGGAGTGATAGACCTACCTTCCGACTGCTTGAATTTTGTGGGGCCATCCAGATTCTTGTGTACACCTGTCTGTTTCCCCCCGGACTGAGAAAGCAGTAGACTGTTCGATCGCTCGTACAGCTGGAACCGTTGGCCTCGCTTCCGTGATATCCAATGTGATTTTTATATATTCATATGTTTATATATTTTTATATATATTTATGCAGTTATGTATTTATATTTATGTATTTTACTTATATAGTGGCTCAACTCCACGCGCTGTGAGAGTGCCCCCTCTCATGGTCATGGCCCTCTAAGTTATCAAGGGCTTATCTCGAGAACGGGTGTTGGAACCCAGAGAGATCGCTCACTGCCAAAAATAGACTAAGGGGCTTTTTATTTAAGTTTTTAAGGGGTCTGGTTGGGTCCATAGGGGATTCTGGGGAATGGGGGCATCTAAGGTTGGTACCTGGCCTGGTTGGGCACGGGTTGGCGGAACCAAGGGTCGATGTGGGGAGGAAAGTTCAAACTGACGAGGCTTGGCCAATAGGTACAGTATGTGGAAGGGGTAATTATGGCATGAGCAGGGGGTCGAATTTGGTGAAGGGCGTGCCTCCCCGCTATATTCAAGCGGGGGTGCGCGCTGACCCCCAGAGCTCTTACTGTGTCCTAGGCGGCACAGGCGCTCAGGACTTAGGCCTCAGGCTGATGTTGTGCAATGCCAGGTCCGTGGTAAATAAAGCCCCCCTCATTTGTGATCTGGTGCAAGAGGGGAGAGTGGGCCTGGTGGGTATTATGGAGACGTGGTTCGGCCAAGTGGGGGATGTATGTTATATGTTGTTTTTTATATGGCTGTACACCGCCCTGGGTCCCTCCGGGGAGAAGGGCGGTATAGAAGTTTTAATAAAAAATAAATAAATAAATAAATGTGCTTGCCAGGTTTCCTTGCGTTCCATCAGCCGCGGGCCCAGGGCAGGGGCCGTGGGCTGGCGGTTCTAGTAAAGGAAAGTCTTGATCCGAGGGAGGCCACTTTTCCTCAGATAGCTGGCCGGCTGTGAGTCCCTATGTGTGAAGTGGGGCCCTGCGAGGCAGATGGGCTTGCTGAGGACAAACGACTTGATCTTTGTCTCTGAGTGGTCTGGTGATCTGCAGTTAGGGGATTTAACTACTGAACTCTTGTCATGGTCAGATCATTTTCTCCTTCGGCTTGACTTTCTAACCTCTACACCCAACAGCAGGGAGGTGGAATAAGTTAAATGAACTCAGAGAGGTTTAAGACAAGCCTTGGGCCATTCCTGAGGCCCTGTCTCATGGCTTGACCGAAGAGTTGCTAGCCATCTGGGATAGGATGGCTGGCGGTGCTTTGGATCGGGTTGTGCCTTTGCGGCCTCTGATCCAGCATCGATCTACCCTGGCTCCTTGGTTCTCTGAGGAGCTGAGGGAGATGAAACGCTGGAAAAGATGCCTAGAGAGTGGTTGGAGAGCAAATCGCTCCGAATCTGATCGAACCCTGGTTATCGCTTATATTAAGACTTACCAGGGGTCAATCAGAGCGGCAAAGCGTAATCACTTTTCTGCTCTGATCGCGTCAATAGATAACCGCCCAGCCACCCTTTTTAGGCTGACCCGGTCCCTCCTTCATCCGGGAGCGCGAGAGGACTCCCTGCAGGGTCGTGCTGAGGATTTTGTGTGTTATCTGCACAACAAAATCGATCAGATCCGGAAGGATCTGGACTCTGACTGGCGGGATCCGGGCGGAATGATTGGGGCAGGTCTTGAGACCGTTATTTGGGGGGAGTTTGACCCTGTGACTCCCAAGGACATGGACAGGCTTCTGCGGCGGCTGAATGCGACCACATGTTTATTGGACCTGTATGCCTCCTGGTTGATGCTGGCTTCCCGGGAGGTTACACGAGGCTGGCTCCAGGGAATTATTAACGCTTCTTTGAGTGAGGGAGTCTTGCCGGCCACCTTAAAAGAGGTGGTGGTAAGGCCCTTCCTCAAGAAGCCCTCCCTGGATCTGGCTGTTTTAGCCAACTATCGTCCAGTCTCCAACCTTCCCTTTTTGGCGAAAGTTATTGAGAGTGTGGTTGTGTATCAGCTTCCGCGGCACCTGGAATAAACTCTATCTGGATCCGTTCCAGTCCAGCTACAGACCCAGGTACAGTACGGAAACAGTATTGGTATCATGTGTTGATGATCTCCGGAGGGCTCGGGATAGGGAATGTTCCTCTATCCTGGTCCTGTTAGACCTCTCAGCGGCTTTCGATACCATCGACCATGGTATCATGCTGCACCGGCTGGAGAGGTTGTGAGTGGGGGGCACCGTCTTACAGTGGTTCTCCTCCTCCCTCTCTGACCAGTTGCAAATGGTGTTGGCGGGAGGGCAGAGGTCGCCCCCGAGGGGCCTTCATTGTGGGGTGCCGCAGGGGTCGGTCCTCTCACGTCTCCTGTTCAACATCTATGTAAAGCCGCTGAGCGAGATCATCCATGGCTTTGGGGTGGAGTTCCATCAGTACACTGACGATACCCAGCTGTACATCTCCACCCAAGGCCACTCCAATGATGCCGTGGAAGTTATGCCCCAGTGCCTTGAGGCTGTGTGCGTCTGGATGGGGAGGAACAGACTCAGGCTCAACTCGTCCAAGACCGAGTGGCTGTGGCTCCCGGCATCCTGATATAGCCAGTTGGTACCATCACTGGCTATTGGGGACGATAGATTGACCCCCACGGAAAGGGTTCACAACTTTGGCATCCTGGATGCACGGCTGTCTCTTGGAGAACATATGACGGCTGTGGCCAGGGGGGCTTTTAATCAGGTTCGCCTGATTTGCCAGTTGCTCCTCTTTCTTGATTGGGACTCCCTACACACGGTCACTTAAGCCCTGGTCATTTCCCGCCTGGACTACTGCAATGCTCTCTACATGGGGCTCCCCTTGAATCACACCCGAAGACTGCAGTTGGTCCTTGTGTTTTTTTCTTCCTTTTGAATATATCTTGAAAAATGTTGAGATAACCCTTTGTACTAGGATAGTCACTAGAAATAAATTAATTTTGAATTATCCCTCAACTTCTTTTAGCTTAAAGTTTTAAAATAATGAATACTGCTTATGCAGAAATGCTATAAATCAAATACATAAGAATGTGTTTTGTCAGAGTTAATAATTAACAATGCATTGTAATTTTCAATGTATTAATCCAATTCTTTTTGAAGTTCATTCCTAAAACCATTTGGTTAACTGCAGTGATTGGTATATTTTCACAGAACATAATACCATCAACTAAGTGAATACTCTTTTCACACCCTACGTCTTTTCAATTGAGAGATGTTGTTTCAATAAACCAGTTCTAATTTACCTATTATGAAGAATATGTCTTCTAATAGTTTGCTATATTTGCTTTACCAGGAGCTGATTGATTACCTTCGGGTCTACTCACATAGTACAGTATATGCTGCATCATTTTCTCC
The DNA here is from genome assembly GCA_032468095.1 of Pareas carinatus. Lineage (NCBI taxonomy): Eukaryota > Metazoa > Chordata > Lepidosauria > Squamata > Pareidae > Pareas > Pareas carinatus. The sequence continues at coordinate 96,465 of JANHFO010001908.1, read as the reverse complement.
TCCGGTTCTTCAACAAATCATTGCATCAATGAAGTGTATTATGGGTGAAGATGGCACAACACTTGGTGAGAGTCAGTCATTACAGTAGTTTTTGTTGTATCTGTACATAAGGAAACAGATGTTCTAGCTTTGGCCCAAATAAGGGAACATCCTCTTCCAGGAGCATGAAGAAAAGAATACATCTATATAAAGCGTTTGTAGTGACACTTCATAAAAGATAATAGCATAAAATGCTCAGGAGGCTGCTCCCTGCTGCCTTTGCATCTATGTCTGTACACAGCAACTTCATTTTCCTGGCTGTTCAGCAGCAATATTGCCTGTGCAGGTATACCTGTGAGCATCTAAAAGGCAGCTTTCAAAGCAATTGCATGAGTCTTGCAAAGCAAACGGCTATTTTAATGCTTCTAAGAGTGATGCTTCATTTGCACTAATATATTTTGCAAAAGCACCTTTCAAATGTTTTGCAGAGCCCTAGAAATACTGTAATTCATTAAACATAATCCATCTTCTAAAAATTGTACTGTAATCCATAGCATATGTAGATCTTTCAGAACATATGCAAAGTATCTCTTTTGAAATTGTTAAAATAACCATGTTATTTTTAAGGCTTCTATAGCTGTATCAGAAGCTAATTCCAGTTGTCTTCACATGCTCTGTGAACAAGATGCACATATGTAAAAACACAGCCAGAGACAGTTTCTGAAACTGCCATGTGAAAAAGACATAGCTGCTTTAACAATTGAAAAAGAGGCATTTAACATAGACCCTTATGAATTCCAAAGGACTATTTGCAAAGATGTCGCACAGCCTCAGTAATCAGGTTGATTGCCTTGAGTATTAATGGAATGTGGTATTGAATATGTAAGTCTTTTTAAAATGGATTCTGTCTTGAGATCAGAGATGGATTTAAATAAACTAATGCACTTTTTATTGAAAATTTACTAATAGAAACTGAAGTAAATTTGCCAACTTTCACAGGATTTGAGCAGTTCTTCCTACTCAGCTATATTCAGGATGTTAAAAATATTTGATTCATATTAATAGGATTATATGGGATGATGTGTAAAGAATTGGACTTAACACAAGAGGCCTCTAAACTCACAATTTAATTAAAGCTATCCAAAGCTATCCAAATTTTGCTAATAGCCACTAGATGGCACTGTTTATGGAACTTGTTAAAACTGTCTTAATCTTTTATCGAAGAATGTTTGGAAAAAAGATAATGTTATCCTTTTTATTTTGTATAGATTTAACTTGACATCATTGCCAGGTGAAGACAGGATATTTTTTATCAAGAAAAAAACTTGATAAAAGATTTTTAAAAACTTGATTTAAGTGACATATAATATCTTCTTAAATATTTCTGTCACTCTTTAAATGTTCATGATTGAATTGCCATGCTCAAGTTTACATGAAAAATATGTTATGCACTACCAGCTTGTGATGATTCATCAATAAACTAAATAGAAGGAATAGATTGTCTTCACTGACACAGTAGTGGTGTGCGTATATGTTTGTAGGTAAGAAATTTCAATTGAGTCTTTCAGATTGCCTCTAAAATGTCTGAAAAGTTGCTATTGATATCTTACTAGAAGCTTTAGAACTGCAGACACAAAAATTTGATGAGATAGTTTGCTTTAGATTGCTTTGATGATAAAGTTAATAAATTTGGTGAGGAAGTTTGCTCCAGATGGCTTTTAAAATAGCAGTTGTGGCATTTTATAAAATAATAATATGGTATTCTGAAATTTGCTTGGTAAATAAAATTATTTATTTTTGATTTACATAGCTGCCCATCTCAAGTATATGACTGGATGGTTCATAAAGTTAAAAAATAAAATATATACAAATATTAAAATAAAACTTACCAGCTTATCATAAATAAACCTCCAACATAACCGAAAATGGTCTCTGCCGCACACCTGGGTCCTCAAATTCAGACACAGAACGAAGTCTTCAAAGTATTTTGAAAAGGCCAGCTGGATGGGTATGCTCAGAGGCTACAGGTATTACCCAAAGTAGTGGATATTAAGTAAAACCATCTTCTCCCATTGACTTCGATTGTTGGAAATTGGCTGAAAAGTTGCAAATGGAGATCAAATGATCCTGAGAGGCTGCAACCATTGTAAATACATGCTGGTTGCCAAGCGCCAAAATATTGATCACACAATTCTGCAGCTAATGCAATGGTTTTAAGTGTCACTGCAAGGACCAGTTGTAAGTCACTTTTTTCAGTGCTGTTGTAACTTTGAATGGTGCTAAATGAATGGTTGTAAATTGAGGACTACCTGTGTGCTACACAGAGTCCTCTCTCTCAGAATAATCAAATTGCTGAGATTTTGGAGCACTTACAGTATACATGAAATATGTTAGAATGTGAGTATTGAGATGTGTGTTAATTACACTGTTTTCAGTAGTTGGACTTTCAATTTGCATCTAGTTATATGTTGGCTTTGTAACCTTTTTCACACAGACAGTGGAGCCCCATATATGCTTAGGTACGCTTCCTATTATGGAAATAGATAATCAGTTTGTCTGATCAGAATTTTAAGAGAATAACAGAATTGGGAGGGACCATGAATGTCTTCTAGCCCAACCCTCTGCTCAGGGATGAAACTCTATACTATTTCAGAATAATAGTTGTCCAATCTCTTCTTAAAAACCTCCAGTGTTGGAGCACCCACAACTTCTGGAGGCAAGCTGTTCCACTGATTAATTGTTCTGTCAGGAAATATCTCTTTAGTTCTAGATTGCTTCTCTCCTTGATTAGTTTCCACCCATTGCTTCTTGCTCTGCCTTCAGATGCTTTGGAGCAGAGGTTTTCAACTTTTTACAAGCTGCATGCCCCAAAACATGTCATTTTGTGGGATCCCATTCTCACAAATTCAGCTAATTGCTAATGGGCAATTCATGTATATTGCTTTTTCCAAAGTTTTCTTGATCTGTCTGCGGAACCATTGTCAACTTGCCACGGATCGCAGGTTGAAAACCTCTGCTTTGGAGAATAGCTTGACTCCCTCTTTGTGAAGAAGAGATATTGGAACACTGCTATCATATCACCCCTAGTCCTTCTTTTCATTAAACTAGACGTACCTAATTCCTGCAACCATTCTTTATATGTTTTAACTTCTAGTCCTCTACTCATCTTTGTTGCTGGATCAGATCTGTCTGGCAGAATTTTTACATTCTTTATAAGAAGAGGTTGTGGGCAGGCTTCTTGAGCATTTTCTTCATAAGCCATATGGGCAGTTGGTAGCTTTTTAAACTTGAAATTCACCACTTATTTTCATTGTCTGTAGCATATTGTTAAATATTTGTAATTATTCCAAAAAAGATCCTTGGCCAAACAGGACATTAATAGAAGACATATGGAGAGAACACACATGCTTCAGAAAATAGCATTTCCAGAATAGGACAAGCGGCTAATGAAGAGTGAATAGCTGTAATTAGGTGACAGCACATGCAATTTGGAAAGGGGACAGTGGCTTCCTTTCTTTTATTTCTTATTGTTTGTTTCCACAAATCTTTCAATACCCATTAGTGTCTCTGTCTAGCACTCGTAATGATAATTCCCAGGAATTTGTCTCAAATAGTTCATGTAATTTAAGAATACAATTTCTGATAGCTTTGTATCTTAATTTCACAACTGAACATGAATTAGTTTATATATAGGTGCTATGTTCTTAAAATCTGTTTCCACATTTTTTTATAGTTGGCATATTAGATATTGCTCTCCAGTAACTTGTATGTCCCTATTCTTGGAATTCATAATTCCAATTCACCCCTACCCAACGTGTTTTCTAACATTAAACTTAAAGTAAAATATACAAGTTTAAACTATTATCTTATTTGGATGGCAATTAACTTGTTGCTTATGTCTTACAATATACAATAATGATTTCATTCAGTATCCTAGTTTGACTTGTAGATTGCTTATCAGTATTTCTATGGCTTTTCTAAGCCTATCATAAAAATGTATCGTATGGCATGATGAATGTGTTTCGTGACATGATGAATGTGTTTCGTGACATGATGATTGTACTTTATAACATGATGACATGATGAAAGTACTTTATGATTATGAACGTATTTTATGATTATGAACGTATTTTATGATTATGATCGCGATTTTGAAAGCATGTACAAATTCCTTGTGTGTCCAGACACACTTGGTCAATAAAATCTAATTCTAAACCGCCATAGTCAGACTCTTTTAAGACAAATTAACTATTTATATGAATGTTCAACTGAACCAAACAGAACTGAAACATGAAGAAAATATGGTTTTTTTGAAGTAGAGATGTTGATTGAAACCTTGAGTGCTGAAGATTAATCGTGTTTATACAGGTAAAAGGGAACTTACAGGAAACAGGGTGGGACACACTTCAGATAGGGATCTGAAAGAGAGTAAAATATTGGTCCAAAGGTATTGTGTAAATTTTTAAAAAATCACTGGATTTATTTTCTTTTATCCAATCCATGAACTGAATAATTACTAAATTAATTCAAATGGAAATGTTTAATGTTTGCAAAAATTAAATAATAGCAAAAACATAGCTCTACCAAGGTTGCCTATTTATAATTGACTAAACTAGACGTAATTTGAACGAATGTAAATATGATGTGCAGTCATTGCTGCACATTAATCTACTTAGAGGAATTATCTTTTCTTATATAAATTTATAGATCAGATGTATAGTTAGGGCTTGCCTAGCTATGGCTTACTAACCATAGCTTGTAAAATAAACCATAATTTACCTATTATGGTACCTATTACCTAGATTCATCTATCACCCAAGCTATGAATCTTTGTTTATGAATCACAGTGGTTGGATTCACACAATATACTAAATATTTTAGCTTTTTACACTGTGTTATCCTAGCCAACATCATGCAAAGTACTTGAGGGAGTAGAGAAGGAAAAAGTATTCAATTTCTTTCCTCATTTGAGAATACCAAAAGATAGAGTCAATAGTTCATGGTGTATGTTCCCATATGTATAGTAGAAACTTGTAAACTGTCAAGAGGAGATTAGTCGTAAATTTTTTGAGAAGAAAGTGTGAGTATGAAGTATAAATTTTGAGTCTATCCATTTAGGTTTCTAGTGCTTTCCATTGACTGATGGCAATGAATAGATAGAAGGCAGTCTTTTTTGATGAAACTGTACCTATGATCCAGTTTTCAGTGAGGATTTCAATAAACATATCACATATTGTTTATGAATCATGTTTCCACTTCTGAATCACAACTCTCCCTTGCTTTCTTTTCTCAACCCAATCCATATTTCATCTTAAGCAATTACACCATCTGTTATACTATTTAAATCATGGTGGTGAGTGACAGAACTTCATAGCAGTGGAAAAATCAATGGCTTCTCCTTTGCCTTTCCCAGTGAAGGTACTCCAAGTATTTCTATATTGTTGATCTAGTTCTTCTATCCCAGTTCACTTTTTTTAGATGCACTTTCATTTAATGACTGGGAAGCTCTACAACAAATTTCAGTAGAGACTCTTGGACATCAGTTTTATTTGAAAAAAGTATATGGGCCTGACATTAATCCTTCAGTATCTGAAGAAAATAAAATTACTGAAGGTGGGCATTCAGTATTCTGAATTATTTCCATTTACTCAGAAAAGGCGCAGGCATAAGCTGGACATAGACAATATTATGAGCAATGTTCTCATGTCCAATAGGTGAATGTTTCACGATTTGCTATGCCCATTGTAAGAGCAGACTCCCTCATCCCAGACTATTTTGTAAGAATATCCACAAGGCTATCAAGACTCCAAATTATCTGGCTAGTCCTCAAAGTTTGAAGTCTTTTAAATTACTTCATGGAATAGGTTCTCTCTGGAATGGAGTGGATTCAACTGTAAGTTGCTTCTGAGTGTGAAGGACTATAAACTTAGTAGTTGTTTCCAACTTTTTGAAGCAGGGACACTTTTCGCTGAGACTCTACAGCTCTAAATACATGTTCTGGAAAAGATACAGCTGCTTTAAAGAGTTGTAGACAGGCAGTATATCCTTTTTTGAAACTGAATCATGTCTCACCTTTTTGAAATTATTTCAGTTCTAATATTTACAGTTGCTTGCTTTAGTTTCTCATTGGTTATTTCATTGCACACATATTTAAACCACTCCTTCATTGATTTTGCTGTGGTACATGGTGCAGCGTGAGTGCCTGACGTACTTCTATGCAAAAATATTTTAAGTTCATTGAGGCTCAATCTTTATAATTAAGTCTGAATATTAATTACATTTGGTATATTCTCCCCATTCTAAAAGCCAGGGGTCCCCAACCCTCGGTCTGTGAACTGTCACCAGGCCGCAGCATGCCAGCAAGCAGTCCACGCAAACAAGCCAAGCCCCATTCATAAAATCCAGGCAGCATGCAAAACCTCGCCCCCACTAGTCTGCAGAAAAATATTTTTCCATGGAACCGGTCCATGGTGCCCAAAAGGTTGAGGGCCACTGCTATAAGCCATATCCAAAAAAAAAAAATGGAAAGCAAATTTGAGAGATACCATAACTGTGGAAATTCTTGAAGAACTATGTTTAAATATTATTCTTATTTTTCAGTAATATTTTCCATATAATACTTGCAACAAATCAATTGCAGCTAAATATCAAATTAGAAAAAAGGTTTTGTTTTGGAAATAATGACACAAACTTTTATAAGGAGCCCAAGAAAGATTGCCTAGCATTTTAATTGCCCAATAATTTGCAAGCTACCGTGTTTCCCCGAAAATAAGACCTACCTACATTTTTGCCTCTGGGAGGAATATAAGGCATCCCCCGAAAATAATATTTTCGTGGGATGCCTTATTTTCCAGGAAACACGATAGATCGCCTACCCCCACCCCCAAATAACACCTCCTCCATCGGGCGGCTCCTTACCTGATCGAGCGGGGTGCAGAGAAATGGGGTGGGCTGAAACCTGCAGCGCTCCGAATCTGTGCGTTTTGCAGCCAGACGGGAGGTTCAGAATTTGCGCGCTTGCCGGCTTCCGGAAGAGCTTCCAAAGCGATTTTCTGCTGTCTCCCGGGTGTCTGCAAGCGCGCGGATTTGGAGCACTGCAGGTTTTAGCCCACTCTGCAGAGAAATTTGCGCACTTGCAGACACCTGGGAAACAGCTGAGAAT
>JANHFO010001908.1:38293-50913 GCA_032468095.1 Pareas carinatus | reverse complement strand
AAAAGAGGGATCAGGACAGCCCGGCTTGGGAAAATAAATATGTTTTCAGAGCCCGACGGAAAGCCAGGAGATCCGTGACAGTTCGGATTTCCGGGGGAAGTTCATTCCACAGGGCTGGGGCTGCCACAGAGAAGGCTCTCCCCCTGGGGGTCGCCAGCCGGCATTGCCTGGCCGATGGCACCCTGAGGAGGCCCTCTCTGTGGGAGCGGATGGGTCGGTGGGAGGTATTTGCTGGTAGAACGTGGTCCTGTAGGAAACTGGATCCTAAGCCATGGAGTGCTTTAAAGGTCATAACAAGCACCTTGAAGTGCACCCAGAAGCCCACCAGCAACCAGTGCAGCTCGTGCAGGAGAGGGGACACATGGGCACTGCCCCGGGTCCCCATAATCTCTCACGTGGCTACATTCTGTACCAGTTGAAGCTTCCGGATGCATCCCAGGGGGAGCCTCATGTAGAGAGCATTACAGTAGTCCAGGCGGGCAGTGACAAGTGCTTGATGTAACTAAAACTGCAATACGTGTTTATCTACATGGGGGGAAAGGGGTGGGATTCAGAGAAAGGGATCCCTTTTAAAGATCTCTTCATTTAGCAGACATCAGTTTAGATCCAACCCAGGACTTTAATGAATTTCAACTATGTTCTGCTTTTTAAAAATTAATCTTTAATTTCCAAGGTTTTGCAAAATCAGTTCTTTCCTCATTTTAAATATAAATAGAAAAAAGATGAGGTAAGTGGCTGTCTTCTGATTAACTATACAACCTTGTACAATTTTGTGCATTTATTTTAATTTTTTTTTTTTGAAAAAGCATGCTGATATTCATCCAGGCTGGGCTGGCCTGACCCGCCAGGGTTTTTAGTTGGGTCGGTTCCTTAAGGAGGGGGGGGGTAGCAGAGGGTTTTAGGGGGTTCACCGGGTTTTAAATTTTAAGGTTTTTAGGGATTTTGCAGCCCAAATAGATTTAATTTAATTTTAAATTGTGTTAAATATGGTATTGTGTGGTTTTAAATGGCTGTATACCGTCCTGGGTCCTTCGGGTGGAAGGCGGCATATAAATAAAACAAATAAAATAAAACAAATAAATAAATATTATAATGTGGTACTGAATTATTGATACTTTCGAACTTTGGTGTAGGAAAAGACTTCTGAGAAAACCACGGACAGCCAAGAGAAAAATAAGCAAATGGTTCACTGAAAAAAGATCAACCCCAGCTATCACTTGAGGCACAAATGACAAAACTCAAAGTTATTTTTAGGACACCCTATACAAAGGCCTAGCTCTCTGAAGTAGTCTGTAATGATGGAAAAGGTGGAAGGAGAGACAAGGGGATGACAGCAGCAAGATGAATGGACTTGGTTATGGTGATGATTTGGGACAAAACCTCCTGGAGAGATTCTATCCATGACAAGGAGACGCTATACCATTTCGAACAGTCGCTTGATGGCAATGGTATAGGGCAGTGATGGTGAACCTTTTAGAGATGGAGTGCCCAAACTGCAACACAAAACCTACTTATTTGTTACAAAGTACCAACACGGCAATTTAACATCCCCCCCGTGGCCGCTGACGCTTCCCCCCGCAGCCATCAGTGACCCCTGCGCCTTCCTGTGGCCATCGGCACCCCTCTGTGACCCACCCACAGCCTACCCAAGCTCACTGCGGGCTGGACTGATACAGATCACGGGCCAATTGTCGTCCGTGGGCCTTGTGACAGGCTCATACACATTAACATCTTTTGTCTAAAAAGAATAATACAATAATAGAGCTTTCAATGATACAAATAACTTTTTATTGAAAGGTAAACGTTTGCATCTGGCATGCTTTTGAACAATTAATGTGATTTTTGCTGCGGTACGCATATTGATAATTTGTCTAACCTTGGCTCATACTTTGTAAGTTTGAGAGCAACACACGCAGCACTCAGGTCATCTGTTAGTCTGTTTCTGTGGTCAGATTTGATATTATTCAAAGCTAAAAATAGCTGTTCACAACCATAAGATGATCCAAAGAAAACAGTTTTTTTTTAACCTGAAATGAACTTTTAATAGAAGTCATACTTTTTCTTAGAAAGAACTTTTTTCTTTTTTAACAAATAAAAACAAAAAAGAGCAGGGTATTTGCTATGGCCCTTTACATTAGGATAATACAATTCCAAATAGATCCAAACAGCAAAGATAGACAGACAGACAGACAGACAAAGGCAGACCCCTTCCAGAACCAATTCCTCATTCCAGAGAAGCACATACCTCTGGATGAGTTACTATGAGCCCAAGCTAAGATTTGTAAACCCTTAGTAGTGGAACCCTTAAGTACAGAATTAGACTAGGCTTGTATTTATTTTTTCCTTTACTACCCATTTACTGCTACTTTATAAAAGATGCACATAACAGGTTAACCTTTATATCATGTGAAATCCTTCGAACACACGGAAGTGCTATGTAAGTGCTAAGTATTGTTATTAGGTTCACAACAGGTGTTTTATACACCTACCTTGGTGTAAGCCCCTTCTAACTCAGGGAGTCCTGCTTCTGAATAAACATGCCTAGGATTAGATTGCCATGCTTCAATCTTGGGGCCTACCAGTCACTTGTCAGCTGTAGTTTTGTACCAATCAATAAAAGGGTGTAAAATGAACGTGGTATGGAATGTGCACCACTAGTAAGGAATTAAAATAAGACGCTGCAGTGAGCGAAACCAAGGGGCTCTCAAGGCGCGTTCCTTTCACGTCTTATGACAAGGGCTGCTTCATCCAACGGACACAACTGCTGCTCCCAAAGATGGATTGCAGGAGGCACTAGTCATGCATTTTCACAAAATATTATTTTCTCCACATGTTGCCTATTTATGTCCTGGAGGCAGGTGAAGGTGCAAAACTGCACTACATCTCCACAGGGAGGCAAACAAACTTGTTGCTCCTAAAATAAAGGAATGCAAATATTGATCAGGCTTCACAGTATTGCAAGCAGGGAGCCTATATTTTTTGGGGGGCAAATCAGGTCCAAATTTCAGTTCTATTACGAAGGAATACCCTGTATTTGTTTATAATTATACATTGCTTAACTCCATCTGTCTTATCGGGAAACCTGATGCTTGAATTTGTGGGTGGTGGTGATAGAAAATTTGGACTTTTATTTTGGCAGAAAGTTCTGTAGGTAGCAAAAATAGCCCCCTGTGTTAAAGTAGAAGACTGTGACAAGTAGCTGCAAGCAGCAGCAGCCTATGCAGTTCAGAAGAATGAAGTGGAGACACAACATTCGATTCTTTTTAAGGTTGTATCTTTACTTATTATCTCTCTTTCTGAGGCAAAGAGCCATTAATGCAAGGACTCTTAATGCATGAGAACCATGGATGGCCACAGAGAAGGGCAGGTGATATAAGGTGTGTCATTTTGATATTGTTGCAGCTTTTACCAAATGCTTACATTCAGAACCCAGATTCAACATTTGTTGCATACAAGTAGTCATTGATTTATGACCAGCGATGAGCACCAACCTGATTCAAAGGCCTCCCGTTGCTTTGCTATGCTCTGCTTCCGTGTCCCCTCCTTCCCCTTCCTTCCTGGCAGCCCCATTTGGTGTGAATCATGCCATTCCGTCAGGTCACGATTGGCGCCAGTCAGCTGAGGCTCTGGGGGTTTCCATCTGCGCCAAACAGCTGATTGGGCTGTTTGGCACTGCTCGGCTGGGCTGCGAGGCTTCCTGTGCCACTCGGCTCTGCCCTGCTTGCCAGTTGGCTCCCAGTGCACGAGGAGAGGAGGAGGGGAGCAGCCCGGCCCTGTGTCCCCCTGGCTTTCTGGGGCGAAGGCCGCGCCAGTGCCGCCTGAGGAGTGCCGCCAATACAGCTATAGCTCAACTCATTTTCTTGAAGGATTCAGTAGGGAGGTCGCTGTAGCTATCTCATTTTAGATTGGGCTAGGATGCTTGCCTAACAGGGCTAAGCAAAGAAAAGCAATTTAACTTGACTGGAGTATTTTGGATTACAGCTGCCCCTCCTCCCCTGCACCCATACTGGAATAGGTTTTGGCGTTTACACTTCATTGTGACTTTGCGTCTGTTCCAGTTAAGCTTGTTGTAGTCATATCTTCTGAGTTTGGGGGTCCATGTTTGGTAGAAATGGACGGGATAAATAATATTAATTGCATATCTCTTAGTTTCTGATCTTGCGAGGAAAAATCATTTCCACATGATGTTCAGTTTTTTATTTTTATTTTTAATTTCAATAGGATTTTGTCTTCTTTTGAGGCAATGCAGTTCTTTTCACACAGGCAAGATGAAGGTTAACGTTTGGAATATTTGAGAACCATTAAGATGTTGCTGGAGGTTTAGCATCTTAAAAGAAGTCCAATATTTTGTATGAATAAATTATAAAAATTAAACACATTGTTTGACATAATGTATTATGCAAATGTTACATCAGACAACAAAGCCCTCTTTAACTTCTGACTATTCTTCTCCCCTAAAATGTGATTATATATTTGCTAGAAATGCTTTAAAAAAAACAATCTAATGTTTCAGATTTAGTACCAATTAGCAAGTTTCATCCCGTCCAGGAATATCACCCTTGCACAGGAGAGGTTCATATTATATGTGTGTTAATATATGTCCTAATTTGTCCTATCATGCCGGTTGCTTAGATTGCTTGTTTTTCTCCCCTGCGGTCACAGCTTGTTAAATGTTGCCTTCTTGTTGCACTGTTGCTGTCACTGTTGTTGTTTCCTTTCCTTATTATTATTGCAGAAACTGGATAGAACTTTTGGAAAACCAAAAGCTCCTTTTCCCCTTATAGATCTACCTGGTGCTGATGAACCATCTGCTCCTTGCTGGAATGGGATGGTAGCCACGAGACCTCTAGTGTACAAATAAGGAACTGTGTGGAATTGTTGAACCCAAATCTTGAGTGAGACAGGGAAACATTGCTTATTAGCTCCTTTTGTTGTCTTAGTGTTTAAATGGTGAGGATCACCTAACTGCCGCACTTTCTATCACCTGCTCTTTTTTCCCCTGTTGACATGACTTTATGTTGTCACATCAAAATGAGACCAGATTGTAGACAAGAGATCATTATAATTTGTCTGAATGTGTAAAGAAAAGCCTGAGCAAGGCCCTGGAAACTATTTAAATAGCCTGTTTGGATTACTATTCCATAGGAGGTACTAATGATTTATCACCTAAAATACAAATGCTGGTTGCTAAACAACTGGTTACACAACACACCCGTGTCTCTATCCAGTTGTGATAGTTCTCTTACAATCCTTTTTGTGGATGTTAATTCTTATTGCCTTTTAGACCAGAGGTCTCCAACTTTGGTCCCTTTGAGGTTTGTGGACTTCAACTCCCAGAATTCCTCAGCCAGCTCCACAAGCCTTAAAGGGGCCAAGGTTGGAGACCTCTGTTTAAGACCGTACCATCTGCTACTCTGGCTTTTATCCTTTTCTGATGGCATTCCCTTTGGACAGGCATAGTAAGAAGGTTGGATAACACTATATATATATATAAACTAATTCTGAGCTGTTGCAATTGCTTATGGATAAATCTCAGTCCTTCGTGAATCTCAGATTCAGACAGTAATCGATGGCTGGTTGGGCCACACATAAGGCTATGGCCTGATACTTCTTGATTGTTTATCCCACTTTCAAAAACCACCTGGGCAAAGCTGCAATACTGCCATGCGGAAGGTGGCTGTTAATGCTACCTCTATTAACCATTTAAAGGGTTGTATATAACTGCTGTTGTGCTGATATAATAGTGAAAAATCTGGATGAAACTTGAAGATGGTATAAGTGATTGAGAAAATGGCCCGAACTGTCTTATTTAACACTTTTGAGATAGATATATAATGTATAAAAATGCAAATATACTTCTACAGGGTTTTTTTAAAGAAATAGTTGAGCATTCATGAATAAATCAATCATGCAAAAGCAGATTCCAATGACAAATGAGATTTCCCTTTATCTTCAGATACCCTGAAGATCTGCTGCTGAGGCTGCCACAACCATATAAAGCAGATTGTGCGAGTGCACAAGAGTAAAAGAGACAAATGGCAAAAGTTTACTGTGTGAACTTGTGTGAGATTAAATTACTCCCAGTGTGTTTATGGTAGTGAGGCCATGCAATGGTTACAATGCAGTATTGCAGGCAAACTCTGCCTGCAGCCTGGAGTTTGATTCTGATGGGGCTCAAGGACTCAGCCTTCCATCCTTCTGAGGTCAGTAAAATGAGGACCCTAATTGTTGGGGACAGTATGCTGACATTGCAAACCGCCCAGAGAGTGCTATAAAGCATGTGAGGCGGTATGTAAGTCTTAAGTGCTATTGCTATATCCTTTAAAATGTTAGATAGTCTCTTAGAAGCAAACTAAGCATTTTCCCTCCCCACAAATGCTGCATAGAAAGGAGCAAGTAGGTAATCTGTGTGGTTGTTCCTTCATCCACCGCTCTAGTATTCCTCCACAACTTCTTTCCATAACACACAGGGTCTTTCCCGATTGCTGAGTTAGTGCCTTCTACCTACCTCTGAGGCAGCAGAAATATAGTAGTGTAATAGGGCTGATCTCCGTCCTTCTTTGATTGCCTCCGTGGAGTCAAATCCATTAGTTGATTCCTTTGCTTTCTCCTTCTGCATGACTCAGCCAGGAGAAAAACATCCCCTAATACAGAACTACAGAGTTGGAAGGGACCTTGGTGATCTTCTAATCAACCCCCTGCTCAAGCAGGAGAACCTATACCATTCTGGACAAATGGCAGTTCAATATATTCAAAACCTTTAACAGACAGAGCACTCACAACTTCTGGACACAAGAAATCAGTACTGCAGCAGGAAACGCAGGAAACGCAGACAGGGGAGAGTGGAGGCTGGCTACAGGATTCTATCAATCATCTGTGGGCTTTTCCCCCTTCCTGCTTTCTCTTTGTTTTCTTGTAGCAGGAGATGAATAGAAGGCATCAAAACCACAAGGAACTGAATTGCAAGCAGTACTTTTCCTTAGGAATTATCTCCTTTTCCTTTTTTCGCATAGGCAACATATGCTTACCTGCAGATTTTTCCATCCTCTAGTTCCATAGGCAAATAGGGTAGGCAGGGCAGTGAGGAATTGGCTTATATGTACAATCTTATTTCAGGTTGTTTCCCCAAGATGTTTCGTTATTATCCCGTTTCATGCTGTTTGAATACCTGGCAGGTAGCCCCTGCCCTTAAATCCTACTCACTGTTGTAGAGAGGATAGTAGGAGCAGACTAGCAGTAGACAAGGCTGATTAAGAGAAGCAGTAGGGAGACATGCCCCCAGCAGTGTGCAATGGGCAATAAGTGACACCGGTGTTTGCTTCTTTCACCTGAATCCACACAATAGGTGCCGTAAAGTAAGACACACCTTGCAGTGGTCCCTGGATGCTTAAGAGGGGAGATGCCACCACTGCTTCATCTAAGGACTGTGTATTCATGTGCCAAAAACAAGGTAAAGAAATGGACATGGTATCAGAAAAGGGGTTGTTGGACCTATATTTAAACTACAGAATCCACTATGGGTTGATGGCATCAGATTCTGAGGTATTAAAAAGGAGTTAGATGAATCTAAAGAGTTTTAGGGGTTTACTGACTTCTTTCCTTCATCCAGACAATTCTTTTAGGGCTTGACCTGAACAAACATGATTCTTCATACATTTTTAAAATGATTTCTCTTAACTTCCTTTTTTCTTGGTCAGAACGTTGTCCCTAGTTTTATTTTTTTCCAAGAAAGCTATCTACACCCTTTAAATGAATAGGCCCATTTGCTTACTTAAACTTAATATTCTATCCTGAGATAAAGGTCAATTGCCAGCTGTGCTTGCCTGTTAGGCAAAGAATTACAGAGTTGTCAGGAGCTCCAGGTCCAATGAGGAAATTCACAACTTGCCAACAAGGGTGGGAATCTGTGAATCACAACTGCCTGGAAGGAGTTGGGGCTGTCTACTTCTAGTGTTGCTAGTATTCCAAGCACCTTACACGCCAGAGGAAGCTTTACAATTTCATTTGAACAAGAAAATGATAAGGAATGAATTTTATTTTTATACCAGGTAATTAAGATTCTGTGCATTTCTATTTAAGCAATTTTTAAAGTATTGTATGTATATTGTTTCTTCATAATTTTATTGGTTATTTCAATATACTTGTGAATAAAGATATAATAGCATTTATGAGTAAATCCCCTTTATCTGACTATAGATAAAAGCACTTTATTTCAATTTGCATCTGTATGTGATCAACATTATTTGGTTGTTACATTGCTCGGTCAGTCAGTTGATTCTGAAAGGGACAACACATTGCCAGATGTTGCATCTTTAGGGAACTGAATCTTATTAACTTGGCCATTAAGGGCCCAGAATGTGCTACTGTGTACTCTCCTGTCTACATTTTAATTGTAATTTTAATGAGCAAATCTCAAAGTAAAGGGATGTCCCAGTGTTTCCTTTCAAAAATAAAAGCGTCTGTTCTAGATTGGATTGAAATTACTTTTTTTCCCTAAGCTTTTCTTAATATATTTTTTCCCTGAGGAGAAGTGTTTTAGATAGTCCCTCAATGGCAGGATGAGAAATCAGTGATCCTCAAGATCCTTCTGAATTACAATCACCCACAATCTCTATTTACTGGATTAAAACCTGCATCTGAGTAGATGGGAAGCATAATCCAAAAAGTACAGAATCTTACTCTGATTCTCTACCGCAGTTCAGCAGAATGAAATTATCTGTTTGCAGATTTTCTCTTGTATTTGTTTGTAATGCTTAATAGCTTAAGGAATGGAGGGAGATATTAATGACACTGAATGGGACTTTGCAGTCAGAGGATGTATGTATGAAATGCCAAAAAGGAAGCAAGACTTCAGGTTCTTCTGTTACAAATAAACTCTATTGTTACACTCTGTATGCTTCTGCCTCATTATTTTGCACTTGAAAGTGAAGGAAGTTAATCAGTTTAGACTGGAAACTGATTCTCTGGCATAACAATGACCAACCAGAAATGGCACTTTTTAAATATTTTGGGAGGGAGGAGACTAAAGAATGGTGGAACTGTGAGAAGGGTGAAATTTTCATTCCTTCTGAAAGGATGTTGTTGGTGGGCTTCTGGGTGCCCAAGAATGATACATAAGGTCTATGGTTGCCCACCCCAGTTTTATCATTCTATTATTATCAATCAGTATTCTCTGTCAGTGCTCTTCTACAGTGGTGTTGGACAACAGCGAGTCTCTGAACTCTATAATATCCATCATCAAAGATGGATACAAAGATCCCATCTTCTTGGCACGCTTTATGGTTATATCCCAAGAAGCCAATAAAAGAAATACAGGCGTCTCTTGTGTACATATGGAGCATTGCCAATGGTTTTTGCTAGGTAGAAACAGTTTGTATTAGGACAGTTCGTTCATTTGTTTTCCTACAGAAATCCTGCTGGCCTTTTGCTGCCGATTTGTATGAAAGACACACGTACCAGTTTGTCTTTAAACAGGTTACTCTCACAGCTGGACTGCAGCTGTGCACAGGGATAAGTATTTGAAGCTGAGCCAAGTGTGGTCTGTCAATGAGGGTCGGTCAGCCCCACAGAGCGCCTTCAGCCAAGAATGCAAAGCACTCCCGACTGGGACCAAGTGAAGAGTGTGAGCCAGCATCCAAATGTAGCCAGCATCAGATTTCAAAGTTCTCTTTAAGACTACAAAGCAAGATCCAGCTGCTTAGGAGAGGGTGTGTATTTAAACAAGGTGCTATTGAAAAGTTTGATGACAGACTCAAAAAGAAACCCAAATCTTGTCTATAAACCAGGCGTTTCTCAAGAGAGTATGGAGTAATGGCTTTCAGTTGATTTATATTATGTAGCTTAAAGGCTGTAATGGGTCCTTTTCCAGGCTGTTAGTTTCTCTCTAGCGGATTATGAAAAGCTCCAAATTTTATAGTTGTCCCCAATCACCTACTGTTATGGTTCCACGGCAGTCTTGTCCTTGTGTGGTTGGTACAAAAAATAAATCCAAAATAAATGATTAGTCAACCATATTGTGGTATCAATGTAAAGAAATGCAGTATTGGCATCTGTGTTTCTGCCTTAGGAATTTGATACAGCTGTACCATATACATGGATAAAGTTGGAGGTCAGAGAGATTGTGAATAAAGTTAAAAAGACAAATCGCTAATAACAAATTGTAGTCACCACAGAAAAGGCAATGGCAGGGTTTACACATTGCATGGGGGAAATAAACGGTAATTACAGCCTTGAATAAAGACTAGGGTTGTTTTTTGGGTTGCACATTAGAACTGCAGTTAATTTCATTGTGAGTTAAGGAAATTTTTTATTGTTGATACTTCTGCACTGATTTTGCTGGCAAATTGGCTCAACGGCAGCTACCTCCAAACATCATTGTGGATTGAAGAGACTTCCAGGCTGCTTTCTGCCCTCCTCCTCATTCATATTTATAAAATCAGAATAGAAGGTAGCACTGCTATATTCAGAACGTAATTTATTTCCTGAGTTTTGAATTTGTTTCCTAAGAGACTTCAGATCACCCTATCCCAACCTGTGCCTTTACCTCAAGATATTTAAGTCGAGGGAACCCAACAGCTTTCTGGCCCTTTCAAGAACCTAATATCTAATTTGACAGCTAAATTCCTTCTGGAAGCTCCAAATTGACCAAACAACAGAGAAGATTAGTTGAATTGTCAGGGCAAATATGCTATCCCACTTTCTTCAAAGGGTGAACCACCATTCCCTTCCCCATTTACTGGGAAGGCTGCCTGAAGAGAATATTTTCTTTGTAGTTTTTGCATACCGCATCTACAAATACAGACCTCAACATGTGTTTTATGATCCCACAGGGTGCCTCATTGGCTATACAGAAATAAAGTGGCTTAAAATATTCTCAAGTGACATGATAGGCTTCCAGGGTACTTTATTTGCCAAGTGTTTACAGGCTGTTAGCTTTTCTATATTTTTCCAAGATAGTTTTGCCTCCAAATTCAGCAAAACATCTGTAGGAAAAAACTTAACACAGGCTTCTCAAACTTCCGGCACCAACTCTCTACTGGTTGCAAAACATTTTAAACCTAATCAAGCAACGCAAGAAGCAAAGCTTGGATTGAGTATTGCCTGCACCCCAATTATGCTTGGGCGAGCACACAGTGAACTCACAAAATTAAGGTAAGGAGCAGCCCTAAGTGAGTTTAGAAATGACTAAACCCACCTATCATGTCTTCCCTTCTGTCAAAATAATCCACCAATTCCAGCAACACTCTGATGGGGCAGACTATGGAAGTACGTGTACTAGCAATTTTTGCATTATTGTAAATATCTAACAATACAAAATGAAAAAGATTTTGTTAGATTGGAACAGGAAAACTGATTATGACCAATTGTATAATAGAGTAATGTTGATAAAAACCAAAAGTATATGAAAATTGTCTATTTTAATTGATGGGTTATTTCTTGCCCAAACCTAACGGCAATGCAGCAAGTCATTTAACTGAAGTTTGCACAAACTCTTTCATCACTTTCAAAGGGGGCAAGGGTGACATTGATTGGAGAACCTCCTGTCATTCTGATTTAATACTTTAAATGTATGTATATTTACAAACAAAACTTGCTAATTTTAAGTAATAGTGATAGCACATTTCTCCTTGGTTTTTCATAACATCATATTCTCTCCAATTCCAGATAATTCATTCTGGTTCTGGGTGTATATGTTATAAAGTTAAATTCTTTCTTTCCAACAAAATATTTTCTCAGCAACTACCAATCTTGGGGCATATACATTGAGATGTAAAATTCCACATTCCAAAGCCTGGAACAAAAATTAGAACTTAATACAATTAGTCTTAATACACTCTGGAAAAATTATTTCTCTCTTAAACATACTTCAGAGACCTGGGTTTAGACACTGCAGTCTCAGTAGTGAAACTTAAACTACAAGAGTCTTCATATGAATCCAATGCACTAATTACGTATACTTCACAAAGCCATCTGTCATATGATTCATATGCATTGGGTTTACATCTGGGAAGTGATGTCAACTGGCAGCAGAAGTGTCTACGTAATGGCTGCAAATAGATTTTTCAGATACTGATTTTGAGCTTCTAAAATCCTCACTTTCCTTTTTTAAGACTACTGATTTGTTCTTCCAAAATATGAGAGCATAAGCAAAACTAGACATACTGCAGTTGTTTCAGGAAGCTGCCAGCATTAAACACACATTATAAACTCAAGCTCTAGTATATTAGACCCTGCTGCCATCATGTGGGCATCTGAAAACCTAAAGTGTTTGAAGCCAACTTCTGCTTTCCATCAGGATCAACACTTTATGAAAACCAAACATCAGAATCAAAACAGAAAAATTAATAGAGAAATAATGAGGCACTTTGGAGTAACAAGATGTGTTCAAAAGCAAAAGCTTACTTTTAAATGAAGCATATTTTCCTTATCAGTGTTTGGCTACAATGGATTATAAAAATCATGTATATATTTCTTCTTGAATTTAGGATCAAACATACAGTACCTCACAAGTAAAAAAATTACTGTATTTTTCACACCATAAGGCGCTCCGGACCATAAGGCGCGGGACGCTGGGAACGCGCCAATTCAGCCTGCAGAGCAATCCTTTGGCTTTGGAGCGT
>JANHFO010001907.1:174852-201209 GCA_032468095.1 Pareas carinatus | reverse complement strand
TCCTTCCGAGGTGGGTCAAATGAGGACCCAGATTGTTGGGGTCAATATGCTGACTGTGTAAACTGCTTAGAGAATGCTGTAAAGCACTGTTAAGTGGTATATAAGTCTAAATAATAATAATTTTTATTATTATTTTAAAAAGGAGAGAATGAAGTAGGAAACAGAACTATAGATCAGTACTTATAGGTAATTGTGCTAATTCTAAAGCTGATAAGGAAGGAAAGAAGAATCATGATGACATCACTTGCAGAAGGAATGCCGATTGTAGGAATGCTGCAGATGTATTATGTATTGATTTCAGCAAGTCATTGGACAATGTCTCTCATGGCTTTCTGACTTGCAAGATTTAATCATGGATTGGATAGTAGGGCTATCTTGAAAATATTCTCAGAGAGCTCATCAAGCTTTATGCTGAGTGGGCTGTCACAGAAGTCAATCTTTGTATTAACTTGTAGTTATAGTTTATATAGGCGCCCATCACAAATGCATAATATCTAATGCAATTAAATATTGCAACAAATTTACACCAATTACCTTGAAAAATACCTTGGAACATTAATTGACTGAGAATATGAGTGCAATGTATCTGTAAATAAAAGATGGCATGAATAAAGGATGGTTTCTAAATGACCAGAAAGATAAAATCCTCATCTAACCCTTTGATGGTCAGTTCCACCTCAGTAGCAGGTTCTATTCTGACCACTTTGTTATTCTGGAACAGAAAATATACTTGGTTATGGAACAATTTTAGAAAAAGCGTTTGAGGAAAAATAATGAAAAGATTCAAAGAAGAGTAAGGATGACCAGGGAACTAGTAACTAACTCTCTTGAAAAAAATTCAAGAAACTGAAAATATTTACCTTCGAGAGACCCTTGTTTCTTTGTCAAGATAACTATAATATGTGAGTATGAGATTCAGTAACTTGTGACCAGCAAAATTGCTGCATGATTTATGCGCCAGCCCTAAATACTTCTGCTCTGAGAGAAGAGTTTACCCACTTAGGAGTAGCCACAGGCTCCTTTCTAGACATCACGTAAATATGATTCCTGTTTTCTCTAACTGAAAGGGTAGGGAAAAGGAACCATTAGCTTTTGGTAAGTCAATATGTTGGTCTATTTAACAGGCTCAAACAAACAGAGGGATGACAAAAATAGACGAATCAAGAAGCCAGACTACAAGGTTGCCTATGTACAGCTGGTGAGTAAATGCATCTGTTTGGAAGTTGGGAAAGTGAGGGAGTTGTGGATAGATTTTAGTTGAGTCAATTATTTATGAGTTTCAAAATTCTGTTATGAAGACATTGTTTTTCTAAAGGGTATATTGAAAAGTGATCGAACCCTGGGGAAACAGGATGCAAATTTCAGCCAGTCTGATCTGAGGGATCTGCTCTTACGTTCTTTGAAGGCAAAACTGCTACTTGGAAAAAATCCTAGACATTAACGTCGAATGGCAAGCTGCTGAAGGAGTAAGAAATAGTCAGAACGCTCCCATTAGTAACTTAGCCTATTAATATTGAAAATGTTCAGTTTTATTCTGGTTGGCATATGTGGCAAAGTAGAAGACTCTGTGAAGGGGAGAGACTTTCCTGGTCATAAAATGGCTCACCCATAGCTTTTTGCAAAGGGTAAACTAGTGACTTGATTACTAGTTGCCCTCTTCCTGCTTGTAAAATTAACTCTTTACTTCTCCCTTTTTTTCTGGATAGATGAAAACAAAGCACTGGGCTACCGCTACTTTTTATTTTCTAGAAGTACCTGGGAGATCTTTTTTATGGCCCAGGAATATTCTTGTCACTTAATATGAAATCAGAAAGTCAAGTAGAAGAGATGGTATGGAAGGTCCTTGGTGGATCTTATTAAGTGGCACATTCTCCCCCTCCCCCCAATTAGCTCAGTTGTTACAAAAGCCGCTGTTTTTCCAGTAAAAAAATAATAAAAGACTAAAATTATATCCACTTATCGATTCCTCTGCTGGTGTTGCATATCATAGACTCAAAAATCACTAAACTGCTTTGCTGGCCCTGAGTAGGGCAATTTAAAAACACCGGCTCAGAAGGAGCAGAATCTCCTGAGTAGGAGAACCATGAAAGTTATTGTTACTGTCGTATTGATAGTATTTGTAGCTGCTTTCTGTTTCTAATTTTTTTTGATAACGCTTATTGTAAAATCAACTGTCCACAACTAATTCCTTTTCTTTCAAAGGGCAGGATGTCATCTCTGAAGATGCATTAAACTGAGGCAGATTAGAAGCGTTGGGGATTTTAAGTTTGTCTGAAATTCAGTCTAACTGAGTATCTCTGTTCTTCTGGACTTGAGAGAGGCATATGTCATTTCCATCCACTTTAAAATGTGTTTACTGACATAGCTAAACTAAATTGTCCTTCTGTGGGTTTTTTTTGCTCTTGGTTTGCCAGTCTGAAAGCTGGATGTTACAGGAATCTACTTTCCTTTTTCTTTTTGGCATTTTTATGATTCCTAAAAAATTGCTATACAGGCTAGTGAGAATAACTGATCTTGGAAATTATTTGTATATACTTTAACTGCCTGTAGACCAATAGAATGCTTCTTCAGTCTTAACAAATGTAGCCTTACCTAGATAATACTTATAGTTGATTTTGATCTCATTTTAAACATTCAATGTTATCTCCTCCAGACTGGAAAGTATTTCACCAATAATGTCTTCTAAGAATTGTTTATAGTTATAGCTAATTCTTTGGGGTTCCTATTTCAGTTTTGTAGCTGTTCTGTCTTTAATTTAGTATTCCATTAAATGTGGGAAGAAAAATATTGTTTATTTATTTATTTATTATTTGATGTGCCCTGTCACTTCTGTGCTGAAATGGTTATCATAATTCAGCAGGCTTACCTAGACTTTATTTACATAGGTGAAGTAAGAGGCTTTAATTTTAGATTCCTGCATACCTGTTGATCATTTAAGTATCTTCCTTGTTTTGCCTTAATTCAACCTCTGGTTCACCCTTGCATTGGCACAAACAAATCCATGGCTTAAGCAAGTTCATGTTTATGGCAAGTTCCAGGTAATTTTGTAAGAAAACCATCTGTTTGGAAAAGTTTTTTTATGTTGTCTTTCTAAAATAGTCAATAGGTGGCAGCATTATTCTTTCTTGTATTAGTTTCTTGACTAGTTGGCATTAGGTATTTGAGAAACACTGTTTTGTCTTTAAGGCAGCAGTTATATTTCTCTACTCTGGAAGTCATCAGCTTCTGATTTCCAGGCCAACTTATGCAATATAATATGCACACATTAATCATTGCATTCAAGTGTTGGAAGATGAAAACGCTGATGGTTGGACAATATATAATACATAGCAGTATGAGTGAAAGGAGAGAACTAATTCATTTATGTAGGAATCCAGGTTATCTTGAAGGCAGAGGATTTTTTTCTCTCATATCCCAAACTTGGCAAATGAGGGTAGGGTTTTTCCCTCCTTGGTTCAGATAGTATTTGTCTGCAATTGCAAATGACCTCAAATTATTACTTGTGGTCACTATCACCTTCTGTAGTTTCAGTTTGTTCTTTATGTGCTCTTTCCCTCCTCCTAGGGGAAAACATTTTGTAACCTTGGTTATAAAACAGAACTGACTCCTTGCCTTTTCTATTTTGAAAGTTAGAACCAACTTCTTCATTAATATGAAAATTGCTTCTGTGCCTTGAAAATTATGTTCTTGTTTCTGCTTGTGTGCAGAGTCAATAATTGCATCTGTTAAAAAAACCTAAAAATCATTTATTTCTGATTTGGGCCCAGTCATTTATATTAACCAAATTATTATGAAGTTCCATAAATGTGCTTCCTCGATGGCTGTCTGAAAGCTGCAGGACTCACCCCTTGACAGATGTCACAATATTCCTAAGAACAAGTTGAGCAGAATTTAATTGACTTGGAGTCTATGTTTTCCTTGCTTCTATAAAGTGTTGTGCTATAATGTATGCTGAGAAAGCTTACTGTATTAGCAAGTGGCCATTAACCATTTTCTTCACTAGCCAAATGATTGCACCTATTGAAGATATTCAGATGTGACTTCAAATGGGTTAAAAGACTTTTATGGTGCAGTTGTAGAATGATCAAAATATACTAACTGCCGAACATGCACAGTAACTATTTTTCATAAAGCTTTCAGTGTGCAAGAGTCAAACCAGTGCAAAACTACTGCTCGGTATTGTGGAGGATTTCTAAAGCTTTCAGTTTTGAGAGTTCAGTGTAATATCTTGGCGGTTTCAAATCCTTCCTGGCTACCAGCCAAAATCAGCATTTCTCGGCAAAACAAGGGCTGGAAAGAGCCAAATTGTCTGCACTGATTTTTGTTTATTAAAAGGTTCCAGATACAGATCGACTTCTGCTCAATATTTGGTTTTGACCAGCCTCAAAATGGCAACTGTGAACATTTTCTTAGAGAGCTTGCTTGTAATAAACCAGATTCTCTACTATGTCTGAATGTTCCTCCATGGCCTTAAATTAAAATGAGGGGATGGGATAGTATGTGGTGCTTCATGGTAACATCCACTATAAGTCATTTGCTTTAGTAATGTAGTGACAAATGTAACAAACATAGAAGAGAAGTACACGAACTAGAACCATGGTTCATCTTTGTAGGCCATATCCTTCCTCTTTGGACTGAAGGGCTGTGTGTCTATCATAGACAAGGCCTCTCAGTTCTCACCTTGGCAGCAAACCAAACCCTGGTATGCATAGCAACATCAGTCAATGATGATGTTGTACATGCAAGTATAAAATGCAGGTGGCAACCATACAAACATTGTCTGATGGGTTTCCATATAATAAAACAAAACCCATTTTTTTCAACCAATAATCAGTTTGGTTTTCCCTTAAAACAAACAAGCAAATAAAGCCTAACAGGTTGCTTCTGCAAAATACCCAACCTTTGATTTTAGTGGGAACACCCCTCCACCCCAAGAAAGAGCTGTGCAACTTTTCAAAACACTGCCTGGTCTTTCCTCATTGAAGTATTAAAAGACATATTGTAGAAATGACTTTTTACAAACCACAGTGAGGACATTGAGTAGTTTTTGTAGTTCTGGAAGGAGTATACTGTCTGGGTCAAAATAGAACTATGAATTATGCCCCAGTGTTGTATATTGAGGTTCTTGTTCACTTTAATCACAATGTTTGAAGGGATATTCAGTCTCTTGCTGATGTTGAAAATATACTTCTGTAGCATTTCTGGAGAATTATGGAGCTGGAAATGGGTGGAACCAATTGTTCACATTCAATGAGTCCAAGAAGAAACAGGATGCTTGTTATATATACCAACAAGTAAAATTGAAACGTATAGCTGCATTTATGTGAGTCCAATTGAGTCCACTCATAACTTCAGATTAATGGCTGAAGACTAGATTAGTTGGCAAAACCTGGTTTATTTGTGAGTAAAGTTTTGATTTTAAAGAATAGCAAAAGTGCTCTTATAGTCTTAAATTTATGCGCTGATTTTTAGTTGTTTTTTAGTTCTTTAGTGATGCCCAAAAGCTGTTAAGGTATTCTGGAAAATACCTTTCCAAAATAGCTCCAGACATTATTTTTTATCACATCTTTCTGTTCCA
This sequence comes from Pareas carinatus, assembly GCA_032468095.1. Classification (NCBI taxonomy): domain Eukaryota; kingdom Metazoa; phylum Chordata; class Lepidosauria; order Squamata; family Pareidae; genus Pareas; species Pareas carinatus. The sequence goes on along the minus strand of JANHFO010001907.1, from coordinate 195,631 downwards.
CACTATTGTCTGATAGTTTTATTAGACTTAGGCTTCTACTTGAAGAGAATGGAAAGCTGACAGAGTTGATTTTAATAAGATTGTCAACACTGCATACAATATGGAAAAATAGATAATGTCAACAGAATAAAATGCTGTTCTTGAATAATAGGTTCCTGCTGCTAAATAAAAGCTAAAAGGTCAGTTGATTATTGTTTTCCAAATGGGAGACGTTGAGTCTGAGGCAATGCTCTGTGTTGGCATTGACGCTCTTCATTATGAAGAATGCCTGCTGAAAATGTTAATACTGCGTTTCAGGGATTACATAACTTCACAAATCCCTTTTTAAATCATATTTATACAGTTCTGTTTAGTATATTTTCTTTACGGCACAAACACAGAGACACTAAATAGGCATGACCCATGCCTTTAATGCATGCACATGGTATTTTCTACTTTATAGACAGAAGCTAGAGAAATAAAGTTAAACTACTCACAGTTGTGTTTAATAGATGTATTTTAATAGCAATTCTGTTGTTAATCTTTTTATTATTATTGTTGCCATCATAAAAGAAAAAACTGAGCAGAGGAAAGAAATGTGCATATAAATGTGTGCCATTCTATTTCATTTCTTATCAGTCTCCCTTTCTTTCCCTTTCAGTCTACCTCCCTTTTCCACTATGCCTGTCTGTCCTTTGTGAAGCCTTTAGGTGTGTGTGCCCTTCTTTTGTCTCGTCTTGGTCTCCAGTAATTTGGTGTTTACGGAGTTACGATATTGTCTGTCTTGCTTTTATAACTATATGGAAGAAAATCATGCATTCTGAGACTGTTGAAGACCTTCTCTTGAACTCATGCAGTCCCAGCTGCTACAATTGAGAACTGTCCTTTTCTTATTGTAATTTATTCCTCTGACTAAAAATTAATATTCTGGTTTTTATGAGCAAGTGTAATCTAAAGATTAAGGTGCTAGACCAGCATGGGGAAACTGGATGTCTGTTCTTGCCTTAGACATAGGCATAAAATCATTTGAATGACTTTGGGCCAGTCACTCATTCACAGACCTAGGAAGAAAGTAATGGTAAACCACTGCCAGGATGCTTGCCTAGAAAACTGCATGGACTTGTCTACGTAGTCACCAGAAATTAAGATCAAGACTTGTAAATTGAGGACCAAAAACAAACAAAAACACCTGTCCCCCCCAGTATTTAATATGACCGGCTTCTTTATTGACTTGGGGTCATTTCAAGTGGTATAACAAATTGTTGCACATTATTTCGCAAGTGCTTGTGTTTCCAATGTAACTGAGTCTGTTGATTTAGCAATCGATATTGTTCTGTTAACTGAGCAGTACAGAACTAGAAAAGGTAATGTGATATACTATTTAGGATTTTGGATGTAACATAGGTGTCTTAGGTTAGAAACTCTTCTTATTCATACGTTTACTGAGTGATGTTGAGTCAGTTACTCTGAGTCCCTTGGCAGGAAGACTGATAGAGTAAAAGACAATATTCTGCATCTTTTCCTTTCTGAAGTAACTGAAACGTCCCATGGTTATCTGAAGAAAGAGATACTACTGGAATGCATGATTAAGCATTTGTTTTCTGTCTTTAGGCTGAAGGACAGACTTTCCTGTTTCCCGACTTGTTTCCAAACAAGAACAAAGCTCCTGAGCCTGAGTCTTCTGAAGAAATTGAGAAAAAAGTTGACGAAGAGAAACAGAAGAAAATTAACGATCTTAAACGGGGAGATATTCCTAGCTGGTTTTGGCGTTGATAAAAGATTTACTGTTTTAGGTTGGGGACCTTGGAGGGATATGAACATTTTCACCCAGTCTTAGAGTTTCTTTTTTTAATGCCATTGTATTTGTAAGACCTTTGCAAATATATTTAATCCCTATTTTGTGCAGCAATTATTTTGGTAAAAAATGAAGAGCTCTAGACATAGAAAGTGACAAGTGTCGGACAGCCTCATCAGCCTCAACTGTAGTTCGTTTTTGTGCTTGGAGCGAAGGAAGACTTATATCTGCCTTTTATTAAACCATCAGACAATATCTATATAGGTATTATAGTGATCAAGGTATTAAAAGTTGGAATTATCTGGTTACCACTAAAATGAGACATCCTAAATCTTTGGGTGAGTTGGACTGCTCTGGGATAATACCCTTGGAGTTATATGGAATTTGATTCTTCTCATATTAATAGAGTATTGGTTTGGAGGTGGAAATGGTCTAATGTGTTCTTGGAGCCTAAAGTTCTCAAAACATGCATATTCCAACAATCTCATCCAGTAAAAGCCATTGTCAGCCTATGTTCTTTATTGTTGGATCCATCTCTAAAGAATACGGGTGGATAGAAATAGAAAATGATCATTTCTAAAATTCAGGGCAAAATAGACCACTCAAAATGTTCTGAGTTGACTGTAGCTAGACAGAACAAATTTAAAATGTTTTGCACATTCGGGCAATAGGAAACAATAGGAGCTTGGAACCAATCTCATTGTTCCCTGATTTTCACTACGAGGAATCACACCAGGTAGATCGGTAGGTGCTATGCTGACTCTAGATGTGAGCTGCAAGAAAACTTCGAATCAATTTATTTTCTGAAAACCTTTCCAAGGATGTTTTTTATGCAAATGAACATAGCTCCAGTGATCTTATTTAGCTCAGTGTCCACAGTCTGCACAAATATTTGAGTTACATGTTTTTGATGTAAGGGAGGGAGATCTATAAAATTTCTGCTTTTCAATTTTTTAGAACAATAACTCCAAAACCAACATGCAAATTTGAAACTGCCAAACCTGTCTAAAAATGGTTGCCCACATCTCTACTTAATTATTGACTACTACATGCCATCCAATCTCCAGAAATATAGACCAAGGCCATGATTTTTAAAATACATATATATATATATATTTTAAAAAAATCCCATTGTAATCAAAGGAAACAACAATTTTACCAGTTCTTTTTAATACACTCTGGCTAATAAGCACGAGTATGTTTCAGCCCATAAAATCTTGCTTTTTGTTGAACTTCTGTTCCTATTTGTACTAGGAATTTTGCAAAACAATGGCATGTTAGCAATAATGACTGCTGCCCCAATAGTCTATTTGTCAGGAGGAAATTATCAATAAATCAACAAAACCAATAAAATCTTTGACATTTACTCTATATAGAATTTGATGCAACAATATTAGCAATGCTTATGCATTACACATAATGAGTACATATTTGCATCTGCTCACCAATTCCTTGCCCATAAAGAAAATGCAGCCCACATACATTGAATTGAACTCATGAACTTTTAACAGCAAATACTATTTACAGGACAATGATAGACAGATGCTGTGTAAGCAAATTGCTTTAGCTGTTTAAACTGGCTGTCCAAATTGTATTTATTCATTGTCCTGTATGTATTCCATGGGCCTCAAAACTAGTACAACCTGTCAGGTTCTGGCAAATTTCATTAGCCGTTCATGGATACTTGAAAGATGGTCCATGGAGGCTGATGGCTGGATCTGTCTCTAGTTCAGATGATGCTACAGACTGACAGGCTCCCAGTGTGCATGACTCCATGTGAGCTAATGACTAGGATGGAAGCAGTAGCTTATGCCACTGGAGTGATGCAAGCTGAACTTTAAGCCAATTGGTAACTCACTAGCCTTAAGCTGTCAGTGGGTGGGTGACTACTGGCCTGGAGACTGAGGTAAGGAGATGTCCTGGTGTGAATTAATCTTGACCGCTTTAGTAATGTTCTTGCTACAGTAAACGAGTGGTATATTGACTGAAGAGGATGTGTAGAAAGCAGATTAGTCCATTTTAAACATGCCAAAAGTACATGCTGCAAACGAGCTGTCAGGAAATTTAAGCAGGTTAATAATTCTTCCTGCTCAACAATGTACTGAAGAGACATTTAAAGCAGGGGAAGGAATAGAGGGCCCAGTCCCCCCCTCCATCTAAAATGGACTACTTTTTAAGTTCTACTGAGAGAAACTCAGTTCCTATTTCTTGACTTTTGAAAAGTTTGCTGCATTTTACAGATGCATGTTTAGTATTCAGATGCTGTCACTGCAGCAGATCCTCTTAGAGATGGCACTACTTTTTCTTCTGGCATGACTAAACACACTGTCTTAAGAGGGTGGCATTTATTCTTGTACTAGCCAGGGAGAACCCTGATCTAAAGGTCTGGTTTCTATTAGCGGTGGGGCATCCGCTGGAGATCTGAGTCTCTTCCTTTTGGCTGTTTCTTAGCCTCTTTGGCCTAAGCCACCAGATCTACCAGGGAAGTTGTAATAGCTGACTGTTCTCTGCTTCACTGTCTGGCTTGTTCTTCAGGGTCTGCAAGCATCACAGAACTGCAAGGTCAAGTCAATTTGCCAAGGCTCTGGAGTTCGCCAAGGCTTTTTCTAATAAATGACTTGTGGACACTACTATCTGGGCACACAGCCTGGCCTGTATCCAAGAGGTTTGTTGAAAAGAAGCATAGGTCAAGCACAGAGATCTCAGCAATGTGCTTGGAGAAAGGTATCCCATCAGGTAAGAGGCACAAAAATGACCAAGATATCATACTTTGTTTCTTTCTGTTTAGAGAAAACCCGGTGTTGCTCTCTATGTTGTTTCCTGTATCACTGCTTCGAGGAGGGTATCATTTTCCCACTCAAGCTCATATGTAAGAGTCTTGTAGTAGGGAGCATAGAGCAGGAGGAGGCCCTGGGAAACCTGTGTCCTCCATGTTGAACTGTTGGTCATCCAAAGTTGTCATCAGTACAACGTCATGGTTTTGTACAAATCTCACCTTTTGTAGTAATGATTTGGTACTATTTCACTCTCTGCCAAAAGCTATATTACTAACTGTGACAGAACTTGCTGCTAGTAGGTAACACTTCTTACAGCTGTTAATGGGAGAGTCAGTTGAGATGTTCTAATACATGGCATGTTATCCCTGCCAAAATATATCCTGCAATGGTAATGAGCAGCATAGCATATTTCTCCAACATCAAGCCATTTCTGTTATTATGAGAAAGCCATCCCTACCCTCCAGCATTGGATTTAACCTGTACTTCATTCATAATGCCCATCTAGTGGCACTTCCTGCTTCCAAAGGTTCAGGCATATTTCTAAAGTTGTCATCTTCTCTCTTCCTCTAGACCTGGGGTGGTTGTCTGAGGAATTCTGGGAGTTGAAGTCCACAAGTTATAAAAGGGCCATAGTTCCCCACATCTGCTCTAGCTGTTTCTTCTCAGTCAGTGTGGCTTTGGCCAATGGGGTTTTTATGGAAGTAGGAGAGAGGGAGGATATAGTCAGCAAGTTTAGAATAATGACCTCCAACAGCAGTTTTAGTAGCTCTGTCATCGCCATTTCTGGCATCATCTAGTTAAATCAGTTCTACTGTCTCTCTATCCCATCCATTTTCAGCTAATAACATCAGGGAAAGAACTGATCCCTGCTGGAAAGAAATAATGATTACACTATATATTGCTGGAATGTTCCAAGGATGGAATGTCTTGAACAACTTTATTTTGCAATATTTTTATCATGCTTTATTATTCCCCAATATTTAATTGTTAGGTACTCATTCAACCAACCTAGAAAATTAACTGCATTTTGACTGATTTTTAGAGTCAGTTTTCCTTTTCCTCTTAACGTTCACATTTATTATCAATTAAACTAGCATTGCACAACATTCTTCTCTGTGAGATATTGGGTTTTTGGCTTGCCTAGGCAGTATTAACTCGATCTGTTATTGACTTTTCAACCTATTAACCACCTTCCCCATGCCCTTTTGCTTTCAGCAATTCTTTTCAGTTTAGCAAAAACTATGCTTCTACACTATTTAGCATCTAGACAGGGGAAAGCAGACTAGCCATGATTAGGGCTCCCCGATTAAGGCTACTAGTTTAGATCATTATTAAATTACAGAAAATATTGAGAGATCATCCTGAGTTTGGCAGCCTAATTCTGGTAGTCCCAGTAAAGGTAATTTAACCATATGGAAATCCACCCCTCCCCATCCAACTTTTGTGTGTGCTTAATTCAGTCCAAGGTGAATTCAAGAAGTATATGTCCTATCACATACCATGTATTTTGTCCCAAGATGGTTTTCAGCTTCAGTATAGGTGTGGGACAAGCTGTCTAGCATTTGATACTTTGCCAGGTTTCAACTTGTGACTCTTTGCTCTTCTCCTTACTGTCTACTCTATAACAAATATTATGCAAAAGGAAAGAGATTACCTAGGCCAATCTTTCCCAATTTACTGCTCTTGAATTTTAATACTAGAGTTTGCAGCAAACCTCCATTAGATACCAGGCTGGGCAAAATTAAACACAATTTTATGTTAGTGTTGTCACTCCTTGCCAAAGAGAAATGGAATCAAGTACTCCTAGAACTAGAGAACCATTTTATTCTAGTGGTTAGGCACCAAGTTAGAAACCAGGAGACCACGAGGTCTGGTCTTGCCTTATGTGCAAAGTCAGCTGGGCAAGTCACTTTCTCTCAGCCCTAGGAAGGAGACAATGGCAAGCCACTTCTGAAAAACCTTGCCAAGAAAGCTTCAGGGTATTTTCAGGCCGATGCCAGAAGTCAACTCTGACTCAAAGGTGTGAAATAATAAATAATCATAGAAGAGCCTATTTGACTTCCTCATTTCATCAATTATATGATGCAGTTCAGTTGAGCCTGTCTCTATATCTGAAGATGAAAAGGGGTAGAGAGCCAGGAATTGCAAAGGGAATGGATAAAAATTAAACCCCACCTATTTTCAGAGCCTTGATGTCTGAACTAGAGGATTGTCTGTGAATGGCACGTATTGAATTTTGGTGCTAGTTCAGCCTTGTCTTAATCTTCAACAAACAGATATGGAACTAAAAATGGCAAAGCTTAATAAATTTCCGAATATGATTTCCCTGCTTTGCTTCAAACAAACTAGGAGGGTCAGTTCGCAAATTCAGATTACCAGTCCTTAAATATATTATTACCAAATGACGTAGATAATGAGTTGTGAGCCAAGCATAAAAGGCCTTCATAAAGAAAAATGTTTCAGAAGAAAGGAGGGGTGATCAGCCCTTCCAAAAGAGAATGAAGTACTTGACAAATGCAATCCAAACGATCAAAAGCTTGGAGCATTTCCATTCAAGGAAAAGGAATGGAATCATTTGTGCACTTTTGAGTTGGGGAAAGGTTAACTAAGATGGGGTAACTGGATGAAGAGCTACAAAATTATGATTGTACCTTTATCGTAATACTATAGCTCAAGAGCAGCTTTGTAAAATGATAAGTAAATTTGGGGCAGATGAAAAGAAGCATCATTGTACATAAAGAACAAAGTAATTATCTAATAACTTAGGTGGCTTATTTTTCTTCAGAAAACTAAGGAACCAACCTTTATCCTAATAAGGGATAATTCAACAGAAATGCCATCTTTAAAAGCAGCATACATTGAATATTGGTTTTGGCTTCTAAACAAGAAAGAAAACCTGATATTTTCATGCTCTTCTTGCAGACTTTTGGGAACAATGTCTACCTATAGGGTTTTTTGCACAGACACTGGAGGATAAATCAGTGAAAGGTTTTGTTTGAATGTCTACAACCTGAAGCTATTCTGTTATATAATGAAGCTTTCTTCTTGACACCTTTCTTTGCTTCTCTCATCCTTGGCCACAATCAATGTTTTTCACTCAGACTTGAACTCTGAACAACTCAAGTGTTTAAAAGGACAGGGTGTTCCTCTGAGAGACAATCTAAATAGGATTTTATCCACACTCTTCAGCCTATTAGCTGTTTCTAACTAGCATCTCACTCGGCCTCTTCTTTTGTTAATCAGATATGTAGTTTGTTGCTTACAACTTCTGTGAGCTGACAGTCCTCTTTGAGCATAGTAAAAATATTGCGGAGTCCGTCATGATCAACTTAAGTTAGCAGGAAGGTTGAATCCAAAATAGACGGGGATTGGGAAGATCTTATTACACAGTAGTTAATGAGAAAAAGTCCTGGCTCCACCCACAGTGATTCTTAAAAATCAAAACATTTGCAGGTGTCCAAAGGAAAGAGGAAGATTGTTTTGGACAAGTCTCTCTCTCTCTCTCACTTTTTTTTTTTTTGCAGAATCATTGGCTGTAGCTTGGATGCAATGTTTTGTAGCCAAAGCTGACATTTTGTACCATCCATATGCTGGATCAGTGGCCCCCAACCTTTTGGGCAGCAGGGACCGGTTTCATGGGAAAAGGTTTTTCCATGGACCGAAGGGGGCATGGTTTTGTGTGCAGCCTGCAGCCTGCAAATGGGGCTTGGCTTGTTTGCATGGACCGGTTGCTGGCATGCTGTGGACAACTGCCGGTCCATGGACTGGGGGTTGGGAACCCTTGTCCTAGATGTTATATAAGAGGGAGAAAAAAAGGGTCTTCCTTAGCTTAGAATAGAGTCCATGGTGATAATGATGGTACTTTCATATTCAGAGGCAGCTGAACACCGCCTACTAAACGCTCTGAATAGTTCAAGTTCACTGCTCAGTTGTTGATTTAGCAAAGCAGTTGTTATTCTCTTTCTTAGATTGATAAAACAATGGAAGTAGAAGACTCAACAGGTAAAAAATAACCAATTGGGAGGTAATCCCACTAGGAATTAACCATATGCAAGGTCTATTAAAGAACAGGTAGAAGTAGGTTGATGAAAACAGAGCAGAATGTGCTTTTCAGAGATTCCGGACCTCGGCTTCTGACCATATTGGCTGAGAATGCCAGGAGAATGTAAGTTTGTCACATCCGTTGGAAGTACTTAGATGGGCAGACATTAGAATAAAAAGTTGGGGCTGAAGGGCAGCATGGTAATGTTGATAGACCCCATTGCAGAAGACCCTATTTCTTAGCCTACCCTTTCCCCTACTTCCACTAGTTTTAGAGGAATGAAGGTAAAGAGAAAGATCACTCTGCAGATGGCGCACCACATCTTGAATGGTGCATTTTGGTTTTGCTTTCCCTTCATTGTGCGTGCCTCTTTGAAAGCAAAAGCAAATCCTTCAATAATTTAAAGTCAGCCATTGGATTTCAGGGTTGGCCTTCTGCCTCCTTGTTTGCTATACAGTATGACCAGGATGAGCCAAGACATTAGCAGTGCCAGCTGGCTCTGGAAAAGCTGTCTGGCATTCTCCATTCCTGCCTCCCTCAGCAGTAGTCAGCTAGTCTTGGGCATGGGGCCCACTGGCTCCTCACTTTGAAAAGCACATGAATGAGTATTCTGTAATTTGAATGATACAGTGGAGATTTTGCATCAGGTACCAAATACCATCTGTGCACAGCAGCATCTCATGCAAGGTTTGACTTGAGTAGTAACTAGACAGTCATTTGCCTGTGATTCTTCAGCCTGCATTTTTGCACTGAACAGGGGCTTGGAGTCAGTTGCAGAAATAGCACCTTCTAGTTCTATGATTCTACATTTCTAAGACAGTTTGCTACCTGGAGATGGTTTCCCGCTGCAGACTGATGACTATTGCATCTTACTGTACATGGATCATACGAATAACAGAATAACAGAGTTGAAAGGGACCTTGGAGGTCTTCTAATCCATCCCCATGCTCAAGCATTAGATAAATGGTCGTGCAGTCTTTTCTTTAAAACCTCCAATGTTGGAGTGCCCAAAACTTCTGGAGGCAAGCCATCCCACTGATAAATAGTTTTAAAGCATCCTCCAACAAACCTGAAGGCATCGTGCTAAGTCATCCCTGTTCCTCTACTCTGCAGACATATCCAAGTTCTGCTGCATAAATTTAGTGTTTTCTTCTGCCTAATGGAAGGACCAGCACTGAAAATGAGTCCTGATGGAATGTAGTGGGTTAATATCTGATTGTGCCCTGGGAAAACATTTGTTTAGATTTCTTAACCTTGGTAATCTCCCTAGGTGGTCTTAGGCAAGGTGTTTACTCTCAACATCAGTTCCAATCTGTCCTGAATGATAGTCAGGTTGGCCTACTTTAAAAGTTTTTGTACCGAGTAGTTCCTGCACATGCAGTACTTTGAACATTCATGAGCATTCTATTATATAGGATCAGGAATGGGACTTCTGGTACATTGACTATATCGTGCAAGTGTGCCAACAAAAGGGAGGACATTAGCTTGGCTAGTATAATTATTGCTTTCATTCTTCTTTCATGAATATTTGCTTGTCAGCCCTACATCATGGACCACCTCGTGGAACCAGACAGGGCTGAACTCTTTTCACACTGGGAATAAAACCGTGTGTGAATTTGGAGGGGATTCAGAAGGCAGAACCTAATGAAAATCCAGTTGTTTTTCAATTCAGGGAGAAGAGACTGCATAAGATAATGGATTACAGAACCCCAAAGCTCATGCAATCCCTAATGTTTGTACAAAGACAATTATTTTCAGTACCTTGTCTTTTTGTTCTTCATGTATTTCAAAAATTGGCTTCTTGACATCCAGATTTCACTCCCCTGGAAACTGCTCTACAATAGCCAACAAAACCATTAGCATCTGTTAGGTGGGAGTTGAACATATTTATTCAGTTCTTGTAATCAGGTATGATTGTGTCTTTTCTCTCATGAGGAAGGAAATGGGACTGGCAATTGCTTAACACTCATGCTGAATAAAATATTCATAGCCCCCCCCCATCAAAGCATTCTATAAAAATTGCAATATTGTAATTTATAATATATGCTTGGTCTTGCACAGACCTACAGAAAATTCAAAACTAGACATATGTTCTAACAAGTCCTCTGAAATGCAAATAAATTTATTTCTAAATGGGCAGCAGGAGGGAATTAACATCAAACCTTACTGAGATTCCCAAATATGGGCTGTGAGGGATGTCACTGGTTAAAACAGAATGAAAGATGGAATAAAGAAAATCCATTGGTTAACAGATGCTGAGATGACCTAGCCAGCATCCCTTTCTCATAGAAATAGCATATATGAGCCACAGCCAGAAAATGTTCATCATTTTTATGAGTTGGCTGTTGTTTCTGACACTGGGTGCTCCCCAAAGGTTGCATGTTCTGGGGTCATCTTTTCTCAGATTTAGAGAACAAAATGTAGAAAGACATGTAACATTTCCTTCCAAAGCATGTTATGTTTGGAATTTGATCACAGAAGAGAAGGTTCTTTAGCCTTTTGAGGGGTATCCACTTTTCTGCATAAGATTCTACTTGTGGTTTTTTAGCCTTCCTCTCCTAGTCTACATGCAAATGTCCCAGTTACCCCTCATGTTCCTTGTGGGACATGGGAACCTCTCAACTTCCAGCTGGTAACTGGCCTCTTTTGGTGACTGAAGAGGTCAATGGCTGGAACCTAGGAATCGGCTTCTGAATGCCAAAGTGGGTGCATGTCTCCAAAGACTGAAACAATTATTTGACAGCAGTGCCTGGAATGAAGCAATATCATTTCTGGAATGACGCACAAAATTGTTTCTCACATTTGGCACAGGAAGGGCTGCAGCTGCTGGCCTTCCTGTCAAGTTGTGTAGCTGTGGAATGGATTCCTTCCCCTCTGGCATATCCTTGCAAGAAATGAACTGGGGAGAACATGATGGGATTTATGTTGTCTTGCTTCATCTACTAAGGCTGGATGACACTCTGTCTACTCATGCTGAAGGCCAACAAAGGCCACTGATATGATTAGATTATCTCCTAGCACTTGATCATGTAATCCCATGCATTAAGCTTCAATGATGCACAGAGGTCCTCTGGATGGCAACTTGAGCATCTAAAGTCTGCCTCTAGTTCTGAAACAAACCTACGGCTTCATTTGGGAAAAAAAATCCAAGTCCTCCGAAGTGCAGCTAGTCTTATTTCTAAATAAGATAGATTTGTCACTTGCACGAAGACGTGATCTCATGAAGCAGTAAAGCAAATGGCCTGGGGTTACTCTGCATTTGCACACCGGGCTAGAGTTCCTTTTCCATGTCTACTGTAGGTCTCATTACAACAACTTTCCAATGGGACATTGAAATGTGGCTCATTCGTGGTTGAGCTGTTAGGCTCTCAGCCAGTTTTTGATTCTTGGCTTCATTCTTCCCTTCAGTCGCAACTGTTAATATTGTTCTGCTTTTGTGAGCTATCCAGGGGATTTATAATGGATTTATAATATATATATACTTCAGGCTAGAGATTGGGGCGCACAACAGCAGGAACCCTTATAGTGTCCAACCAGGATTGTTTTATTTGAGGAGTATTATCTGTCTCTAAACTCCTCCTTGTCCATTCACAATAGTCTGAAAATGTTGATGTGCTGTGGGCTTTGGGGTCTTGATTTTGGTGAAAAACAGCATGAAAACCATTATTTCAATGAGACTTCATTATGCCTAAATGGGGGCACTAAGGCATGGTTTATAGATTCAGTGAACAAGAAAAGATTAGACCATTTTAATCACATTTTCAAAAATTGACCTTTGGATCCCTTGACACCTGAACCGGTAAAAGAGGAAATAAAGAAGACTTTTGAATTCTCTATCCCAATGTTTCTGAATATTTTCTTATTTTCTTTTTATTTATGTTACTCAGAAAATCTCAGCCTAGGAAGAGTCCTGCATGATTCCAAAACTCACAGTATTTTTTTTAACGTGGTGTAATTTAGACTGTTACCCTGCAACTTTCTATCATTTCTCTATTGCATTTTGTATTTGAGTTTCACAGTGTGTGCACATTGCCTTTTAATTTCTTTCAGAATGATGAAAACCAGGGGTCTGATAGCACCTTTTCAGAACAACATATTTGATTAAAATCACTTTATTAGATACATCTTAAGTGAGGTGTAGTTCATGGATGGTTATGTTTTTTAATAAAATGTGTCAGTATGAAAATATACTTCAAGACTTTTTCTAATGCACAGCTACCATAGACTAACAAACTACAATTTCAGAGAATTGGGAAACATAATAGGCAACTTTAGTATTAGAGAAAAGGGAGAGTTGAAAGGTCAGTAATAAAAGATGGATTTGGCTTGGAACAGTCCTCTCTCTTCTAGACAGCAAATTAAGAGAGAGACATAAAAACTTCTGTTGGACACATAGATTTTTACTCTCTTTTCTCCTCATAAGACATGTACATGATGTGGTTAATGATGAGTACAGTGGTGGGAATGAAGGAGGGAGGGAGGGAGGGAGGGAGGGAGGAGAGTTTACAGACCCTCAGCACAGTTTATCTTTCATCACAAAAGAACTCTGACTGTAAATGTGGCAGGAATATTTTATTCTCAATAATCTCAGCCTACTTGCTTGCTGTTTGCTTTTCAGGACAGGAGAAGTTGTTTACTTTGCTAGGAAAAAGGCCAGATGCAAGAGGAGCTGTTTTGCATGCAAAGCTTTTATTGGAAGGATTGTGAAAAAAGAGGAAGGCAGGCTGGGGAAATTGTAAGCCTTGAGAAACCTGCTTTTTGCTAATTAAAAATACACAATCCTAACGCTGAATGATGGATATGAGGGTAAAATATCAGCAAAATGGCTTTCTATACTTTAATAAGATGTATTTCATGTATGATCAGAGATCAGCAGTTTGGTTAATAAGTAAGACTTGGGCATAATGGCTTATTTATTCTATTGCCACTTCTTTTTAATTTATACTGTACAGAGCCAGCCTTTTGAAGAACCTAATGTAAACATTTTGAAAATTAAAAGAAAAATTAGTGGCGGAAACATCAATAATATGCAGATGACACTACTCTACTGGCAGAAAAATTAAGGTGATATAAAATATCAGATCCTAAAACTCAAGGCAGAAATTGAAAAGGTTGGACTGAAGACTAAAGTAATGACTACAGCCAGAAATGGTGACAGCCAGATAAAATTGGTAATGAAGAAATTGAATAAAACCAGGGCACTTTCCCTCAGCTTCAAAATTAACCATGCAGGAGACATTGGACTGGAAATTAAATGGAAATTACCACTTGGGTGTACTGTAATGACTAGCATGGATAAGACCTAGAAAAGCAAGGCTTAATACCAAGGGCAGAATAATAAATGCTATAGTTTTTCTGTAATAACTCATAGTTGTAAAAGTTGGATAATTAAAAAAAACATCAAAGAATACTAGAGTCCATTAAACTGTTGAATTTGGAGACAGCTGCTGCTAATATCTTGAGCAGAAAAATAACGAAGGAGATTTTAGACCACATCAAGCCAGAAATAATTGTTGGAAGCTAAGATTATCAAACTAAGGCTGTCTTATTAACTATGTTCATGTCACACAGTCAAGTCTCAGATTACCAAACTAAGGCCAGTAATTAGTTTGGTTATGCTAAAAATGGATGGAAGTACTAGAAAAGGTATGTGGCAAACAACACCTTGGAGAGAAATGATCACATAAGATTTAGGTTTAAAAGAGCCATTAAACAAAATTATGGAACAGTAACAAACGAAAAAATAAAACCTAATGTATGAAGCCTCTAAAAGTCAGATGTAACTGAACAAATGAAGAAAGAGAGATTCTTGATGTGTAGAGCTTTCATACGCCACGCATCAAGGTTTTGTCCATGGAAGTTTCCCTATTGGTTTTATGGATCCAGTTTGTTACAAGGGACAGATTAAATCCCATAAACAAATGAAAAAAGCCATTCCTGAGAAAAACACTCTTTACTAACCATTTGATCAGGCTGGTAAAAGAGCAATAAAATGTCTTAGAAATGGATTCTGTAATTCATTCTAGAACTGTACTTCATTGCCACTCAACATTCTCTTAATTTTTCCCTCTACAAATTTGAGAGATTTTTGCCAAAAGTTCAATGAATTTGATGCTTAGTAAATTAAACTGAATCTGACTTTTGACTTCCGAAGCAATAATCATTTGGCCACATTTCTGCCCCTGTTCTGCAATATATTAAGTACTGACAGGACAAGGATGGAGCATCTGAGAGTAACTGAAATCTGAGGAGCAAAAATGTGACAGTATCCAACAGAAAGGTTTGCGTTTGTAAGTATCTCTTAGATGAATAAGAAATGGTAGGTGATACACAGCAAAGCTACCATTTTATTATATTTGACATTTGACTTGCAACAAAATTTAGTTAACTTATTCATTTATCAGATCTTGACAGGTAAATTACAAGTTCAGTTTTGCATTCAGCAGCTGGATATTAAGTTGGAGATCATGGAGAATATATCTAGAGGAGGGTTGAAAATGTACTCAAAGAGTACTTATCAAATGTTCCTCATCAAATTGGGGTGAAGTATCAATTGCAGTGCCATGAAATTTCAGTCCTGGGACCTGCAATCTTAAATGATCTTCAGTGATGATCTGGATGAAGACATAGAGGAAAGCATAACCAATTTGCAAAGAAAACAAAAACCAAGGTATGCAGGATAACTAGCACTTTGAAAAAGAGAAATAAAAATCAAAATAGTTTTGAAAGATCAGAGAACTGAGTTGAAAATATTACAAATTTAACAGATAGAAAAAGTGCTTAGGATTGGGGATTCCTGACTTGGCTTGTGAAAGAAAGCTTGAGATAGTCATTGACTCTGAAGTGTCTGGCTGCAAAAATAGCAATTTTAGGTTGCATGATCAAAAATATAATTTTCCAATAACAAGAAATGGTTAACCTTTATTCTGTGTTGGTCAATTCTACACTGACTATCGTGTCTTCTTTAAGAAGGATTTGGACAAATTGGAGCAAGTTTAGGGAAAGGCAATAAGAGGGATCAAGGGACTAGAACCTAAGGCTTCTGCCTAGAAACTGAAGGGAATGGGAACACTTAGCTTGGAGAAGAAAAGACTGAAATTAAATATAATAATATATTTCAAGAATTTGAAAGCATCTCATCCCAGTCCACAGGTCTGTTAAAGAATTTAACATTCAAGAAGGCATATCTCAAGAAAATGTTATAAAAAGAAATTAAAACCACAAGAATAATAGCAGAACCAATTATCTGGAGCAGAAGACCAAGAAGAGGCTAATAGCCATATATTGGGAGTGGTTTCATTATCCTTCCTTCCTTCCTTCCTTCCTTCCTTCCTTACTTCCATCCTTCCTTCCTTCCTTCCTTCCTTTCCTACCTCCGAAGTGTTGCATACATATATCTAAACCACTATGTGGATGCATGGATTAAGATCCATGCATTTCAACTCTCAGAATTCCCCAGCCACTTGAAGTCTAAATATCTTGAAGATTGAGAAAGCTTGTATAGGTATAGATCAGAGTTGTCAGAGAATAAAAAATATCCAGAAGGCAGTAACAATCATGCAATTAAAGCCCTGAACTTTTTTTTTACATATTCTGATTCCTGGGGACACTCTTGGATCACAGATGGATAATTGGAAGCACCAGAACTTTAGAGGATGCCCACCCAAACCCCTCAAAAAGTTACACTGAGTTTTTAAACTTGATGATAGAAGGAAATTACTGAACACATAAGTAGAATTCTTAATAATTGTTTACCATTAATTCAAATCAAATTTAATTTTGCCTGGCCATGATTTCTTAGGAATGTATCCACTGGAACCACACACCGTGACTATGTGCTGCTCTTATCAAGAACAAAGCTTGTAAAATCTTGTTTTATATGGTTGCATTATAGTTATAAGAGCTTAGAAAGTACGATGATAAATTCTGCTTTTGACTTGATTGCAAACATAGAAGCTCAGTAGGGACAGCAGTAGGACCTGAACTTCTGATAAGAAATTAGCTTCTACCATTGAAGATTCCACCAAGGAGTCAAGCTATAAACTAGGGATTTGATAGGGCCTTGGGCTTTATTTTAGATTACTGGGAAAATAGTATCCTAGCACCCTCCACCCCAGCTCGGTCCCATTGATAAGTAACTGCCATGAAATACTACCTGAAATAGAGACTATCCTTGCTGAAGTTAATCGGTCCTCATTCTACTGAAGGACAAGTACACCCACACGGATAGTCATTTATTTTCTATTTGGACATTTCCTTTGCTTTCTTTGGCTTAGGAAGAGAAAATATGACAAATTTCTCACTAGGAGCAGGCTCCAGGAACTCTGCCGTCAAACATGGTGGGTGTTATTTTGGAACGCTTAGTGCTAGCAAATATATATCACTTGCCCCATTCCTTTCTCTTATTACCTCAAATATGTTTCCCAAGTGTCCTATTTGCTTTACAGCAAGATTTTGTGGGGATTATGTTGAAGTATTGCATAACATGCTGAACTTCAAGCTAACCAATTGCGTTTTAGCCTAGCATATTGCATGAACCCAAACTGCCTGGTTCAGGGTGTCATGTGAACTCAAAACATTGGATCAGTGAGGAGAAGCATGATTAAATTAAGTATGGGTCAATTAACCTTTGATTAAATAGTGCTACAGTATGCTGTTTTCCTGACAGAGAATCAGAAAGTTGAAAGATCTTCAACTTCTATGATAAGAACTCAGATCTTAGAGAGGGATTGGTTTATGGTCAGAACTGTCTAAAAATAAAACTGAAAGAATAACTAAAGACCTGGAAAAAGTAGAGACAGATGACCAAGAAATGCAGGGTGGAAAAGAGACGATTAAAGGGTTAAAATAAATAGAAGTGGAAAGATAATTATGTGTGATTGCATTCTCAGAATGCGCTAAACCAAAACCAAACCAACCCTGTTACATGAATTGTATCCATTGAGCTCAATGTGCAAAAATAACCAATTGTGATTTGGTGAGAGATAGCATAAGAAATGGACCCAGGTTTCAAAGCAGGATCAAGTCACACCAGATTTGTTCATGTCCTACATTAAGTTACGGAACATACAACTGAATCTAGTCTTTTTTCAATGTCTGGATGAGTTCCTTCCTCTATCTGCCTACCTCTCCATATTTCTCAGTGAAACAATTCCATTCCTATTGTTCATGGAACACAACACTAGAAAACTAATTTCCTAGCATCTCTCCAGCTCAACTCAGAGACGTTGCAGTAGGACATAGCAAAATCGTGCTTCCAGCAAGCAGGTTAGGATGAAAGATTCAGGGGCAGCTGAATTTAGAGCTATGCTGTCCTAAACCTCTTCCAAGGCTATAGCCAAGAAATGTATAGCCAACACTTTCCCATCGGTCTGACCACAGCAACATGCCTCTTTCTATTCAGCCAATTTTACTCCTTCCCCTCTCTCTTTTGAAGATGCTGAAAGTAGCATAGCTGAAGCAAAACTTCCCATCTACCTCACGAATTGTACCACACATTCCAATTTGCTGGGAAGAAAGTCCTCCTCACTATTACCATAATTAAGATAATGACCAGATATGGGAACTCTCGGCAATTCCAGTTATTTTGACCAATGATGAAGAATCCTGGAAACGGCATCCAGGCATGATCGAGTTCGCTTCGGTTTCTTCTTGTCTGGTTTCAAAGGGCAAGTAATTAGCAGATTATTTGCCAATTAAGATGTGCAGCAATCTCACTATTCTAGCTTGTTTTGAGCATGCGATCCAAGAGGCGATGACAAGGATTAAATTAGTTTGGGTTCTCTGATATCAACCTCCAGAACAAGCCAAGAAGCCTTCAAATACCACGAAATGCATGAGCATCCTTTGAAAGGGGGGTCGATTGCATATGGTTTGGTTGGCCTGTTTTGCATTTATGCTGGATTTTCTTCTTCCTCTTTATTTGTTTTATCACCCCCCTCCCCTTTATTATTTTAATAATATGCTTCCTAGTCATAATAAGTGACCTTTTCCACATCTGGCTTTGATTGGTTTCATTCTGCAGATGTTACTTATGGCTGTAAAAGGGGGTGAAGGAGAGGGAAGGGGCAAGGGCACAGACTTTTCCTTTGCTGTAGAAGCTGTTTTCACCTAAAGGGGGAAAGGAAGGGGGACTCTTCCAATTAGACTGGCTGCTGCCTGAAATTCATCTGGTCTGCCTACGAGACTTCACTGATTTTGAGGCATCCAATTATGATCTACAAGAGAAGTTCATTTCTGACCCCAAAAGAGATAATTCATTTGGGAACTTGCAGGCTCCCCATCAGCCATAGCTGTTTAAGAGTTATTAAAACAGGAATATGAGCCTAGATAAGAGGCTTTATTATTATTGTTGTTATTATTATTTAAATTTTTATACCGCCCTTCTCCCGAAGGACTCAGGGCGGTGTACAGCCATAGTAAAAACACAGACAAAAATACTAAAAAACCCTTAAACACATTAAATAATCGGCTGATGAATAATTAAAATTATCATTTAAAAATGTAAAAGACCAAATTAAAAGTCAGAGAAGGCTCAGGACAACCCAGCTTGAATAAATAGTAAGGTCTTAAGGGTCCAACGGAAGGCCCCGGAGATCTGAAATAGTTCATATTTCCGGGGGAAATTTATTTGATCTTCCAGTTCATATAGAAAAAGCATTACTGTAGAGATCTCTGAGCCACATGAACTGCATGAGGAATTCATAGGAATGAACTGTGTGTTGCCCACTAGGAAAGAAAAATTAAATCTGCCATCCATTCATGGAGGGCATCAAAGACTCATATACGAATATGAATATGAAATGGCCTGAATGCAAGACTGCAGAATTCGGAAGTAGGGAAAAGCCGTGAAACTCGAAAAAGTTCGTTGTACCATTTCCATTTGAGAGGGATGGATATGGGGAGTCATAATGGTATCAGGGACTGAAACCCTGTCCTTTTTACATGCATTGTTCATGTGAAACATGGCAAAAGAGGTGAGTCATTTATTGTGGGGTTAGAGCTACTGCCTTGATTCCTCTGATCTCCTCACTCAGACAGATACCCCTTTTTGACTTACTTGGCTTTTTATCATTTTTGTTTGTTTGTTTTATTTGTTAATACAGCTGCCCAATGCACACAAAAACAGTGACTCTTGCCAGTGTACAACATTTCTATTGTAAGTCACCTAGAGTCCTACAATTGATCAAACAAATCTTTTGAATCAATTAATGGCTTCAGTGATGCCACTGGAACTTGAGTATTTGATATATTAATAAATATTTGCAATTGTTTATTAACCTTCAAATATATTTTCTTTTAGCGATTGGACTAGCTGGTAAAATAATTCATGGTGATTCAAAATTGATTTGTGCTCTGCTTGTGCTGGACAGTTACAGTACCAAGCACTGTATTAAGGATGCTTACTAAATATTAAATGGAAGAGGCAGACTTAATCTGGAATCACATAATTTCTTGCATAGAAATCCATTGTGCTTTCTATTGGGTAAGATTAGGAGCAGAGAAACCCAGGTTTTCTTTCCTCCTGAGCTAGAAGCTTACCGGTTGACTTTGGAGTCGTCACCCTCTCTCAGACCAACCTATTTCACAGAGTTGTTGCTAGGAAAATAGAAGGGAATATATGCACCCTTGAATTTTTGAAAGAAAGTGCACCATAAATTTAACAAAAAGACATCAACAAATAACAACTCATGCTTTAGTGAGATGTGGACACAGTCAATTGTGGTTTATGAAATAAAAATTAGATCAAATCTGTACTTGGTGCTTCTGAAACAATTTGCTGGAAAGTTATTTATAACTTTAGATCTGAAAACACAATTCAACCACATTATGAACTTAACCACTTTCTGTACTTTTAACAAGAATTATGCCATCTGGTCAAACTCAGAAAGTGGGCCTTTTCTGTTGTAAGTACCTGTCCTTTGGAACACAATTTGCTTGACCGCGAGATTTGATAAATCCTTGAAAACCTTGGTATTTCCTTTAGCACAGGATCTGAAGATTGGTTGAGCCCACCAATGTGAGTTTTTTAGAATGACTTGTTATGTGGTTTTGGTTAGAGCGGTGTTTTTCAATCCTAAAAGTCAAAATCCACAGATCTTTTATTTTAAACACCCCAGACCACCAGCCTCATCTCCCCTGTTCCCTTCGCAGGCTTGGCCCAGTAACACCAGGGGCCCATCTTGA